>PITA01016666.1:0-45814 GCA_004023965.1 Spilogale gracilis
CTCTTCCTCTTCTTCCTCTTCTTCCTCTTCTTCCTCTTCTTCCTCTTCTTCCTCTCCTTTCTCTCCTTCCTCTCCTTCCTCCTCCTCTTCTTCTTCTTCTTCTTCTTCTTCTTCTTCTTTTTTTTTTTTTTAAATATTTTTTTTATTTGACAGAGAGAAACACAGCCAGAGAGGGAACACAAGCAGGGGGAGTGAGAGAGGGAGAAGCAGGCTTCCTGCCGAGCAGGCAGCCCCATGCGGGACTGATCCTGGGACTCCAGGGCCTTATCCTGGGACTCCGGGATCATGACCTGAGCTGAAGGCAGACGCTTAAGGACTGAGCCACCCAGGTGCCCCAGGAAAGATCACTTCTTAACATAAAAACGGTCACAGCACACAGTGCCCACCAGTGGACTAATTTCCAGTTTTATCTTGGAGTTGTGACAGAAGCTGAAGGGACCCCGAGCCTCTTTTTTTTTTTTTTTTTTTTTGGACTTACAAAGGGTAGAAGGCTAGGAAAAAAAATGTTCTCGTCATATGAAGACTCATACTGTTTATTTTTAACATTACAAAGAAACGCATTTTGTTTTTTTATCACAACACAGGTCATAGCAGTTATTTGAATTAAAAATATGTATATTTTTTTGCTAGGCCTAAAAGGAAAACAAAATCCCTTGACGTTTAGCATTATGAGGTTAGTCAAACTATCACTCAGCATATTTTGTTCGACGTAGACTTCCCTCTTAGAAGCAGCAGTCATCCATATGTCACCCTACATTTCAACTTGATCTGTGGGGATTTAACTATATCTCTTTTCTTAAATCTTAGATTTGGACTTCTCATTAAAAATTCTTAGGAGTACCACTAAAAATTCAGTAATAAATGTTTGGCTTTGGCGCTCTTTTGTAACTTTTCATGTCTTCGACAAAGAAACATTTACTTTCTGAGGTTTATTCTCTTTTTCAAACATCTCATGGTTAAACATCTGATTCAGTAATGTTAAATAGTCGAGGTCTGTTTGTTTTAGAAAATGGTATATTTAAGGCATTCAGAGTTCACAGATCACAGAAAGCTACTTTTCTATATGATTTCCCTACGCAGTATTGGTGACTAAGTAGTGAACTGGGATAACAGCAATTAATACAGGGCTGCCTGGGTGGCTCAGCTGGTTAAGCATCTGCCTTAGGCTGAGGTCGTGATCCTAGAGTCCTGGGTGGGAGTTCCTGCCTCCTACTCCCACACATGTATGCACAAGCACGCGTTCTCTCTCTCAAATAAATAAAATCTTAAAAAAAAAAAAAAAAGGTAAATAGTACAAACATAGTCAAGGGTGTGGTGGTGTGGTGAGTCTTCCTCCACTAGACTGTGAGGTCTTTAGGCCAAGGGTTATGCTGAATTCATTTTTGTCTTATCCCAGTGTCTTTTAGCAGATAGTAAGCAAGAAGAAAATGCTGAATACATGAATTTCTTCAACTGAAGTGATAATTATAGAATGATGTTGGATGAAGTGAATAATTAAAAATAGTGCAGAATAGTCTAGTGACCATGATAATTTAGGTTGACTTACAAAAATGACAATTTCCTTTGGTTCACTCTATTGTTTCATCAGATTCTTGCTGCCTCCCCCAACCCCCAAGAACCTTACAGTATCTATAAGATTTTCCCATCACAATCCTTTAAGATGGATGGGGATTTTCCTTAGTTCTATCCATTCCCTTAGAAGAATAACACTACATTTAACATTCTTAAGGCATAAAGAAATGAAATAACCCACCCTTTACTGAGTTAACATATTCTTTCATTCAACGACTATCTCAGGGCCCATGATGCGCATACAGTAGGCCAGGAACTGAGGATGCAGAAGTCATGAAGGCAAAGCCCTGCATCAGGGTAGACCTGCCAACATAAGGGGGTGTCCAGACAAGTCCCCAGGCCAGTCCATTATTTAAACTAGTGATATGTGAGAGTGTTGTAAGAATATATAGAGGGGAAGCGGAGTCAGACCAGGAAGAGTGGGCAGGGAAGCCCACCAGGAAACTTCCTGGCCAACGTGTGATGGATGATCTAGTCAAAGAGGGAGGGCAGCGACAGGAGAAGCTGAGCGAGGAAGTGTGGCACATCACAGGCCCTGGAAGTGATGTGAATGGGGCTGGGACAAGCCTAGGTGAAGAAGAAGGGACAGGCAAGGTCAGAGCTGTAAACAGCGTTCAGAGTAGAGCCAGTCAGTGGTGGGTTCTGAAGAATAATAAAGCTGATAGGAAAGTTATTGAAAACATTTCTGAAAACATTCATAAAATAGTATTTGTGGGTTTTTGTTTTGTTTTCTGGTGACTTGATTACATTGCTTGGGCTCATCAAGACTGAGAAATCATTCAATCCCATCCAGTCTCTTCAAGTCAAAGTTAACTCTGGAGAAGTTACGTGAGTTGTGTAAGGTCCCAAATGCGGTTCTGCAGCGCAGGATGGAACCTACGCAGGTCTGTGGGCTCTCCCACGTGGTGCTCTTTGCCGACATCGCCTGTTTGCCTGTCTCCTGCTTCCTTTAAACCCTAGGTCGAATGCTTTCAAGTCCCAGGTGTGCTAACTAATTTTTTGTGGGCTGAATCAATGACTTGTTCAAATATTTTTCCAGAAGTAGTAAGCATTTGGTGAGTGCCCAGTCATTTCCCCCCTCCTCCCCCGTTTTGTAGATGTTTAGTTTTTCCAAATTCCTCTAAGTTTTCATGTCTTGCTAGAGCTCAAACATGTACAAGTTCGAATTCAAAAGGCTTATTTAGGCATACAGTTAAGATGGCAAACATGAAACATGCTGACTGTTACAGTTCGATGATTAATGCCACAGATAATCACCGAACATGTTTTATTGCACAACTGATAACATGTGTACACAATGAAGACAAGAAGATACTATGAACTACTCAACGTGTCCAAGACTAAATGCCAGCATTTGTTTTTATGGTTTTTGTAATCTCACCTGCTAAGACCCTTATCTTCATAAAACCACTGAGTTCCTGAATAAATATTGTGCCACAGATTTAAATCTTCTGGGGGATTTGATGCAAGTGGTTGCTGGATTTTACGTCTCAGAAGCTCATATCTAAAGCAAAAGACAAGCAGAAACATCAGGATTATCTCAACTAATGTTATTACCAAAACTCAGGTTGTTTCATGGTATGAATGTCTGGTGTGTGCACATAAACGTAAAGAAAACATCTTAATTTACAATCACAAAGTTTTTTTTCCAGATAATCACTGTCTTCTGGCTCAAGTTTCAGGTATTCAATTATTTTGAAACAACTGGCTACATTCACATTTTACTATTATCAGTAAGAATGATAACATTTAGATTTCTTCTATTTCAGATTTGCCAAAACATTATCACTAGTTTCACGCAAAGTGAAAATACAAAATGCTTATAAAGTTAATGGTTTTCTAAGATGTCAACCCATCAGTGCTTTATAAATAATGATAATATTATCAACTTGCTACTCTTGGCTAAGTGTCAAGTTGAGGTTGTTAAAAAGCTATTTCAGAATCACACACGTTTCTTTCATCTTATCTATGTCCCTGACCACATTCTTTACAAGTTTCCAGATAATAATACCCTGCCAGAGAATTATTGTGTTAGCTTTAGAATTCTGAGGCATTTTTGTGTAAATGTATTATTTAGAACATGCATCAAATTTGCCTAACATATAATAAAAATATATTCTGAAAATCAAGAGAAGGATTACATCAAAATTGCTAGAGAACTGTGATTGTTGTTTCAAGAGGTTTTAGAGTTTCACAAAATTATATTTCTATCTTGATGAACTTTTATGGCCCATATAAGTCAAGATACACAATATGAAATTGTATTTAAGTTATGAGTGGGGTATCCAATTAGGAATTAGTTCTACATTCATATGTGAGTAAAAGCCTCCCTCCTTCCCTCCCTTCCTTCCTTCCTTCTTTTCCTTCCTTCCTTCCTTCCTTCCTTCCTTCCTTCCTTCCTTCCTTCCTTCCTTCCTGGTTATAAGACCATAACAGAATTCAAAAGCACACTCACTTTCTCTTACCTCAAACTGGGTCCATTTGGTCTGGATGGTGGCTGCCACGAAATCCCAACATATGATTCACTTAGTGGAATCACCAACAACGGGTTAATGCCCTGAGGTAGGCTGGGGTGGGTGGTAACATGGGTAGGTAAACTCTCTGTGCACCCTCCTAGGTATCCGTTACCTCCTGAGCAAGCCACAATGGTGACAGAGTAATTAGTGAAAGGAATCAGATGTGTAATTACTCGACTTAACACTAAGGAAGTCACATTGGTTATTGTGACGTGAGGATCAGGCATGCGGATCTCATAGCTAAGCATGTCTCCATTCTGCATGAGTGGGGGTTTCCAAGTGACCTGAAATAAAAGATAAATTTAGTATCAGTGTGACAACACAGTAACAGAGCAAGTGAAGTTCACAAGACCTAGAATTTTGCCGTGCCTTGTTTTCACTTAAGCCACTTTCTAAATGCCTCCTTTCGACTCAGTCTTTTGCATTAGACAGTAATGAAGGGTTTGGGATCAATTAGCAGTACACCAGGAACTAAATGAAATGCTGTTTCCTGGGTTTGGCTTTTCATCATGATACTTTCTAGGACTGTCAGACTAATACACACCTTAGTGATTCATCTCCACTGTGGGTGTTCCAAAGGACACAGAGCACACACATGGAGGAAATTCACACATCCGCATGCATCAATGGGCCAGCGGCAGGATTTGTCAGTTTTCGTGTTTATAACTCAATTAAATGAAACATCAAAACTCCCTGCTTTGCACTGTTAGTATGTACTCTAAATATGTCACTACTCTTCTTCTTCTTCTTTTTTTTTTTTTTTAGATGGTGAGGGTGGAGGGATCATTCTTTGCAACTTCTGAGTTCTTGAATCTCACATGTGCCTAATGTAGAAAGTAAAGCAATAGCAACTTCTATTCTCAGAGAGAAGAGATAAGGTTTTTAAAAAGGCAAGCAAAGGATGATCCTACTTAATTAACACATGGACCTGAGCACCAGAAAAAAAGAAACATTTTGTAATGGAATACTACAATGTTTAATATTCCTTTTTTATTTTGGCTAACTTTTATAAGGCTGTACTGGTAACACACATGCTTTGGGGGTAAAAGAACCCTAGAAAAATGTACATAGGCCATTAAAAACTCATTTTTTTTTTTACATACTATTCTGGTTCTTCTCTTATCATTGTCTTTCAATGTTCCTTAAATTTTGGAGTATATATTTCATCTTCTATAAAAATTGTAAGCTTCTTGATGGCAGGGCCTAAATTGTATACCCATTTAATGAAATGCACACAGAGATGGAGTCCAGTAAGTAAATATAATCACAGCTGATTTTTTTTTCTTAGCATCGTTATTTTGAAAATTTAAAATATAGATTTCTACAGAGTAATATATATTGATATCCACATTTGTAACTCTATACAAAATCAAAGACAGAAAAAAGTAACAGAAAAATTAGGAGAGAGGACTGACCAACATTTTCTCTCTTAAATCTAAGGGAGAACAGTTTCCTCCAGAAGGAATATCACCTGAGATTTTCAGAAGGAATTCTTACTAACAAGTGGCAACAAAATGAACTCCCACCACATGTCAGTTGTCTAGTTGCTTGATGACTGTTGTTCTAATTTATAATTAGCAATGACCAGTATCTATTCAGATTTTACTACATGGCTTGATATTGTTAATTTTAAAGACTTCTAGGAGTTTGTGCTGCAGTGAAAAGAAGCTTTAAATGTGTTTCTTGTGAACATAGTGGATGTGTCTGGATGTAGAGAAAATCAAAGAAACCTTAAGAGCAAAGATTGTAGAATAGATACAGGATTCTATTTATTTTAGAGGTGCAGTGCTCCGTGGACACAAAAAATGAGTCAAGGTCAAACTCGGGGTTTCTTGGTACTTGTCACGTAAATGAAAAATGGAAGGGTTATGACAGCTAAATTCAACTCGATTGATAAGTGGACTACCACTTCTTTGCCTCTCAAGCCAGAACATTCTCAGTTCAGGTCAAAGTTTGGCAGCACTTGAAAGAATTAAAACTTAGGAGACAGCCTGGGCAGTTGAGCTATTAATAAATTGATTTGGAACTTGGTTTTGAGGCTGAGAAAAAGCATTCATAACATAAAACTTGAGGGGTGCCTGGGTGGCTCAGTCAGTTAAGCACCTGCCTTAGGCTCAGGTCATGATCCCAGGGTCTTTGGAGCAAGCCCTGTGTGTGTGTGTGTGGGGGGGGGACATGTGGGGGGAGGTACGTGTGGAGGAGGGAGGGGTGTCCTTGTTTGGCAGGGAATCTGAGTCTCCGTCTCCCTTTTGCTCTATCCCTTGCCCCACTCATGCTCATGCTCTCCCTCAAATTAAATAAAATATTTTAAAAAGGAGATAAAAACTTGGATAATATATCCAGAAGAGATTAAGATGTTTGATGTAATGACACTGCAGACAGTCATCTGAACATCTTAGGATCTTAGGATCCTTAGGACCTTAGGAAAAAAATAAATCCCAATTTTCTCTACTATAAATGTTTACATCTAAAAATTAGCTACTTTTCTCATTTAAAAAGCTAGACCTAGAAAAAATGTCTTTTTGACAGTTTTGAATTGGAAGATATGAATCTATTTGTATAGAAATTTTTCAAAGGACTTTTAGGTGGAGAAGGCCATTGTCTTTATAGTCTGTAAGCTAACAGAAGTGGCATCTAATTGGATTACCTTCCTGAAAATATCTTGAAGCCATTATTAAAAATAAATGTGTCCAAGATTTTTAAGGAGCCAGCTAGCTATATATTGTATTCTATTCTTTCCTAGGCTTAAGACTGTATTTACTATATAGTATGGCCAAGACGTATGAAATTAAAACTTTCAGTTTAACTTCCCACGGTTTTTTATATATACATGGTCCACAGGAAGGATTATGAAATATTGCTGAATCCCAGAAAATTCAGACCAAAGAGTTTGTTCCTGACCCGAATGAGCAAGAGATATGTTCTCTAAAACAGTAATTTTACATTGAAATCTTTTACATAAAATTATCATTACTGGCTAGAAATAAAATGTTTATTTCAGAGGTGCCTTGCCTACCATAATTATTTTTTAGTTGAGTGGTTCCTAATTTAGTTTAGATTTCCATTTTTCTTTTCAGTTATTATTTTTTTGAATGCCTTCATGTCTACATGTGATTAGCGTAACTCTAAAACTACTTAATCAATACAACACATGAATATACCAGGACCAACAGTGTGAAATACTTGACCCCATATAACAATTCTTCTTAACAGTGGACTTCCTGGCAAAGCTTCCCACACAAAATAAAGTGTACAATAAATATTTGTTGAAATAAAATTTTCTCTTTCAAAATGTCATCCTTTTCTTTTAAAAATTGTTAACATTAGTATTTCATTTCAGATATTAGATTTGCATCCTGAAACTAGAGAAAGGGCAGAAAGACATATATATATGGATATATATAAGTGTATATGCATAAGTACATACATGGAATATATATATTCGATATATTATACATATATATTATACATATATACATATTATATTATACATATATATGTATATATAACTTTATACATATATATAACTTTATCTATATATATAAAGTTGATTATGGCTTTTCATCTCTACTTTCTACCCATTCCTCTCCATTGCCAGCTACCCTCTTAAAGGAAACAGGTAATATTTTGGGATATATTCTCCCATACTTTCTGGTACGCTCATATAAGCAAAGCAAATATACCCACACATATATAAGCTTTCTCTCTTTTAAATTATTTTTTTAAAAAAATGTTTATTCTACACCTGTTAATCTGCAACTTAAGTTTACACAACAATAGAGGTGAGACTCATTCTTTTTTCTGTTACATAATATTCTTCTCATGATTGAAAACAAATTATTCAGTTTTTATCCTACTGACATTTATTTACTACTAAAAATAGTATCTGAAAATGTATGTATACACATTGTTGTTTTTATTTTTTATTGGATAGATTAGCAAAAATTGCTATGCCAGAAGTTTAATTATGTTTAATTTTAATCATCATTGAAGGATTACTTTCTAAAGGGTTGATGTAATTCACTTTATCACAATGAAAGTTTTCATGTTTCCTTACAAACTATTAAAATTACCACTCCTTTTTGTTTTTGCTTCTTTATTACTTTATTATTTCTCAATTATTACTTAATTATTTCTCGAATTAGTTTGCATTCTCTTGGCTTTTTTGGCAAGGTATAAATATTTCCAAATATTATTGACCCTTTGCATATCCTCCTCTTTAAATTATCCATATTCTACACATTATTTTCTATTGATGTACCTTTTTAACTTAAATTATTAGAAGTTCTTTATGTATTATAGGTAAATAATCTATTTTTCTATAATGTATGTTACAGATATATTTTCCCCAATCTATCTCTTGGAGTTTAACTTTTTTTCCTCTTTTTTGAGGGAGTGATGGCCAGAAGGAAACAACCAAGTTATTTTCTAGATAAATATATCTATGTTTTCTTTTTTTTAATCTTTCCTTTTTTTATTTTAAAGATTTAATTTATTTATTTGGGAGAGAGTGCAAGAATGGGGTGGGGAGGGGCAGAGGGAGAGAGAAAAGCAGGTTCCCCTCTGAACAGGGAGTCCAACCAACACAGGGCTCTATCCCAGGACCCCAAGATCATGACCTGAGATGAAGGCAGACCGTTAACCGAGTGTACCACCCAGGTGCCCCTAGCTTTTCTTTTAAGTCTTCTGAGTTTCTTTTTTGTTTGTTTGTTTTGTTTTTCTTTAGAAAGAGCCCTCTAATCTTTAAATTATATAAAATTCTTTTTCTAAGTTTTCTATTTTTTAACATTAAAATTTTAAATTATTGGAATTTAGTTATGATACAATAGAGCCTTTTTTTCTCACACATCACTGTCAGGCCAGTACCATTTTTAAAGCAAATCATTATTTCCCAATGAAATACAATGTTGCTTCTACAATAAGTCAAATTCCCATGTATACTTGTATCTGTATCTAACATCTAATCTGCTCAAACGATCATTTGTCTACTATTAAGCCAACATCATACCATGTTGTGATTCAGTGGCTTTATGGTAGGTTGAAATATTGAAGATGTCACCTTGGTACTTTTTTCTTTCACAATTTTGTAGGCTAATTCAACAATTTAGCCTTCTTTATATAACTTAAAATCATTTTATCCAGTTTGAAACAAAACATTATTGGCAGTCTGATTTGAATAATGTTAGGTGTATGTGTCAAGCTTCGAAGGATTGACTTATTTTGGAATTAAGTCCTTCCATCTAGGAAGACAGAATATGCTCTATCTGTTGCAGTGTAAAGAAGTTGAGAACAGCATGGGTTCTTAGAACCACCATATTGCCTTGGGGTGAATCCCAGCTCTTCTCCATATGTGATCTTAGGTAGGTTACTTATACTCTCAATTCTCAGTATTCTTGCCTATGAAATGGGGATAGTAATAACATCTTTCTGATAGAGCTGGATTAAGCACTGAATGACAGCAACTTCTAGAACTTAATATGAAATTGGTATACAGTAGTCATCACTGTTATTTTATTTTCTTCCATAAGATGTTACACACACACATATATATATATAAACATATATTTTACGGTTTGATTTAAGCAGACATCAAAGACAAGTCCACCTTCACAAATAGGTGATAATGGTGATTAAGACTCAACTCTTTTCACTCTGGGTTGTTACCAGACTTGTAAATGAGCAACACTAAGAGTACACACCCTAGTAACACAATGTGTGGACAAAATCCGGTGGACACTACTGCTTCTTGTGGCCCATGGCTACAGAAGGTGGCTTCAGCAGTGAGCCAAGCAAAAGCTCTGACCCAAGAAGGCTGAGAACTGCAGGCCTGTTGTCTTTCATTCTGCTTTAATTGGGGAGGATGAGGCTGCGCTCTAAGTCATCATCATCAAAGCTTTTTTGCAGCATCACAGTTACATGGCATAGTCATTTGTATGCTTTATTTTCTATTCGTCCTCAACTGTACTCAAGACTTCAGTGTAGCAACCTCTAGACCTTTATAAGCAACCTTGTAAATCTTCCACTTTTATAAAGTGAAAAGAGTTGAGTCTTAATCACCAGCAGTCTAGAAATTGACTTTATCTTAATCTGATTTTACATTGAAGTTTTGCTAGAAATGGCTGCTGAATCTTGTAAGTCCTTTTTCTATGTTATCTATTGATAAAAAAAGTTATATGAGCTTTCTCCTTTGATCAATAGACTTAGGAAGTATGTTGATGGATGTCCTGATGTTGAACCATCCCTACATTTTTGGAGTCAAACCAAATGTCTCCTGGCATGTCATTCTTTTTATATACTCCTTAATTCAATTTGCTAATATTTTATTGAAAAGTTCTGGATCTATATTTACATAAGAAATTAGTCTATAGTTTTAGTGAACAAACGTTTTCAAGTTTTGGTAGAGCACTTTTGCCAACTTTAGAAAATGCAATGAATTTTCTTACGGGATTGAATACCAAATAAACCTGCACAGTTTTCACTTTTTCCGATAACCTCTTTGACATCATATATTATTTATTTTCCTTATACTCAAATAATCAAAAAATGTTAAGAATATGACTTTGATATACAGCTCTGCTCTCCAATTTTCCCTTCTTAAAGCTCAACTGTATGCCAAGTCATGGCACCTTTTTACACTTATTATCATGTCATTGTTTTCTATTTGGCATAAGTAAGTATATGGAGTTTTCCTTGCATTCCCAGTTAGATGTTGACTTCTTATGGGCAGGATGGGGTAACGGTGAAAAACAGAACACGTGGCCCAATATAGAAAGAACTAAGGAAAAATACCAATCCATTCCTATTCTCCCCCATCCTATCAACTGGTATTCTCTATTCCTCCTAAGCTGATTTGTGTTTTGTTTTTTGGCTTTTTTTTTTCCTCCCAAGTCCTTGTCGTTTCTGGGCATATTATATATTTTACTCTTGCGGTTCTGTCTAAAACGTAAGCTCCATGAAAATAAGGATTCTTTTTTTTTTTTTTTTAAAGATTTTATTTATTTGAGAGAGAGAAACACAGCCAGAGAGGGAACACAAGCAGGGGGAGTGAGAGAGGGAGAAGCAGGCTTCCCACTGAGCAGGGAGCCTGATGCCGGGTGCTCGATCCTGGGCCTCTGGGATCATGACCTGAGCCAAAGGCAGTCATTTAACCAACTGAGCCACCCAGGTGCCCCCATAATTTTAACTTTTAGATCTTATATTTCACAAAGAGAAATCACTCTCCTGCAGTCACATGCCTTTGTGTACCAGATAAGCCGTATCACTGGAAGATGTACTTTGGCAGTCTCAAGATCTTTCTGAACATAATGTGAGCCAATTACACTGGAGCACGAATATGTCACTTTAATATTTAAAAACGTATCAGCCTAAACTAGATTCAGTTGAATATTCCTGAAGAATCTCTTCACTGATAACTTTTGACTTTCTAGATATTAATAAAATGAGAATTAATTAAAGGTATGACTTTTTAAAAATTGTCATTAATGTACAATGGCCATATATTTCAGGTACCTTCTTAGAGGCTGGAGATTCCTGACCTAGTAGGTGAGAGCCTAGGACATTGAGCTCCCTAGGCAAGCCAATCTAAACTTTACTCTAGCAAGCTGACAAGTCACGTACATTGTTTCATCCTGGGATGAGTTTATAAAATGAAAAGCAGAAATAAAAAAAAAAAAAAGAAGAAAAAGCCAGACCACTTGTTTTGGGTACTTTTGATCATTATTTATATATGCTGCATCAAGCAGAATGGTGCATGGAGACATTATTCTTCTGAAAATATTTATTCTTTTTTTAGATTTGACTTGTTATTAAATTTTTGTCATAGAGAATCCAGAAAAAATTCCAGTACGTATATAGCTTTGCCTTTGAGAAGGGACAGTGCTTATGTCGCATTGTATCGATTGGTATTGCTACTGAAGTTTTGCAAAATTCCCTCCGGATTAAAACCAAAAGTTATTTCTGGAATGATTAATGACTCTAGGTTTGTTTGGGATTTTGTTTGGTTTGGTTTTTCTTTTGAATGAAGAGCAATTCTTAAGATGCCCAATCCATATAATAAACCTTTTTGTTATGTACTTCAGATTAATTTCCTCTTAGTGGGTGATCAACAGAATTTGGTACACTTTTGATATTTTTATCAAAAAGGTGTGCTGCTTTGACCAGTCTCTCACAGAAACTAAAAAAAAGTTTTTAAAAAGACCTCTCAGTTTGTAGGTCAAACCACATTTCTTCAACAATTCACACTATTTAGCAACACCTAGTGTTTGCTTTTGTAGGGGAGAGCAAACACACAACATGGATCCAAGTAATAACTTGAACAGATGAACTTTGCTGTTATGCAAATATCCTTTGTTTTGTGCTCTGGTGAGCAAGCTACTGTACCAACACTTTTGGCAGTAGTACAAGACTGAATCCATGGAAGCATGTGTGTATTTACACAAAAGAGGCTTCTAAGCTACAAAACTCCCTCCTGTTTGGTTACACTAATTTCCCTTGAATGAAGCTTGTATGCAAGCCAAAACAATGGTAGTTATCCTGTCCTCTAGAGTTCATTCCCAGTAGAATGAAGTGAATAATTGAACACTTTCTAGATAGCCCAGTAATACGCTGTTTTTATTTCTTTCCCCATCGTTTTGATTCTTTGATCATTAAAAAAATCAGAATATTGGCACTTGGAACTTTTGTTAGTATGCTAATCCATTCATCCGCATTTTCCCATCTCTTCTCATTTTCTGATCTATTTAAATCTGACGTGGTGGTTAAGCTAAGCATCCCATTGTGGCATTCAAAGTATTTCAGGTGTGTGAGGCAAATGGAAGCATCTCAACAATATAATTAAGGGGATACAGGGAGAAATGAAAACCTGACATCGAATTCAAGATAGTTTGGGCCAAAGGCCAAAACCCAGTTTCTCCAGTGAATGCCTAAAACAACAAATGTGTGCATTTTGTCAGTAGATGGCTCTGTTCAACACAGAGTCAATCCAGGGTAAATTCCTATGTCTGCAAAGGAGAAAGAATGCTCAGTGTCTTACCTCGGCTGTATCAGGTCCTAGCACATGCACCACGGGTGGCTGTACCCCAGCGGGTCTTGAGGGTCTCGTGGTCACTTCTACCCAAGCACTGCTATTTGTACCTCCATTAAGAGTGCTCATTACTACCCTGTATTCATATTTTGTCCATGGGCTAAGAGCAGAAGTCTTGTCAATAAACTTCATGGAATGACTTCTTGGGAGAGTCACCAGGGTAGTAACTTCTTCCTCCCCTTGGACTCTTCTGTCAATTGTGAAGTTCTCCACCAAGCCATTGGGGTGCTTGGGGGGATGCCAAGATATAATCACAGATGTTGGGGTATCAGAGAACAAGTCTGGATTTGGGATCTCTTCTGGTGCATCTGGGAGTGTCCGCACGGTCTGGGACTCTGGTGAGAGGGAACACCCTTTCGAAGTACAGGCTTCTACCTGGAACTTATAGGCAGTATACGGGTGCAAATCGATCACTGTGCAATTAGTGACGTTTCCAGAAATTTTCTGGGAAAGGTGGCCATGTTGGTAAATGTTATAATGGGTAATGACTCCATTGCACTTTAAAGGATGCTGCCAGGTGACCAATATCATTCTTGACTTCACGTCCAGAAGAACTGGAGGGTCCATAGGTCCAGGTGCTATAAATTGGAATAAGTGCAAAACGTGATTATCTCTTGCAAACTTCCCCTGTCTCTTCAAAATAAAACTAAAATAAATGATAACTCTTCTACAAAGGTAAGAAATAAATAGATGGCAAAGGCCAATTAGAAAATAAATAGATGTCATAAAGACAAGGACCGTGACTGCTTTGTTCATAAATGTTTGAGAAGTACTTGTTGAATATTATGGCGCTAAACTGTCATTTTTCCTTTCTAATATAACTTCATCAAAATCATTCCTCTTTCTTAAGCTAATGATTAAACATATGAGGCAGACTTTCCTTCACTAAAGATACTAAAAGGGAAATATACCAGAGGGCTGTTGTAATCAAAGTTCCAGTTACACCACATTTTTCTAGAGCCCCAGTAACTAATTATAATCAATAACACTATCATAACAAACCTGTATATTTTACAGCCCAGTAAAATCCTTCAGCATCTCTCATTATATATTCCATATTATACCTAGTTCTGTTTATCATTCTAATCCATGTTTTGCAATTTATCTACTCCCTGTTAATATTATAGGTGATTTTTTACTGTGACTGTGACAGAAGCTGCCGATTTAGCTCTTTCACCTACTGATAAATAAACAATGCACAGATCTGACCTTTAGGTTAACAGGTTTTATGCTTGCTCCACTCAGCACTCTAACTGATTCAATTATCATAAAGGTTCAGGAGGCTCCATGAATACTGAAAAAGGCCCACCATATGCCTGCTTAGGTGTTGTGGAACAGCAAATATTCTGCAGCCCTCCAGAGAAATTCCTTAATTGTAAATAATTTCACCATGCGACACAATCAAGTCACCTTGAATGCAAACCCCTCAGCCTGCGGAGGCAAAGTGTTATTTAAGCTTTACTGGGCTGCGTTAAATTCTGCAATTTGAAGGGCTGTTAAGTTTTTCAATTGAAATTTCATTTAAAATGCAGGTGCTTTTTATTATATGGAGGCTTTACTGCTCTCTAGGTACAAGCAAGAACATGGTGCAATAACACAAATCTGGTTCAATCACTGATCAGTAACAGCTGTAATTCCAGAACATTTAGCATTCTTATAAACCACGGCCTGAAATCTATAAATTGCTACAACAGATCAAGAAAATATTATATCCCCCTTTTCTGCCCATAGCAATTTTGACATTTATGAGATTTTTCTGTGAACATTAGATTTTATTGAAAATCTTTAAAGAAGATATACTTGGATTTAGTAATTGCTTAAAACAGCGTTGATTATGTGAGTGTATGTGATTCAGTGTTACACCCCAGGTTTAAATTTTAAATGCAACCGCTGCTTCTTAGAGCCAGTGACTATGGTAATAGCTGGGTTATATGGGCACGAATATGAGCCCACTTTCCCAAAACACGATCCACATTTGTCACCAACTGGACGATGGCAGAATCTTAATTACTCTTTGAGAGGGAAGATGTTACAGTGTGCTCACCCTGAAATCAAGCTGTTTGTGATATTTTAGTAATGCATACAATTTGAAGGAGAAAAAATCCTAAAAGTACAATGAATTTGATATGGATTGCATTTTCCATGTTAGTCTGTTGTGAGCTTTCATTTTAAAGCTTTCTTAAAACCACTGTGACATTTCTTACTTTTGTTCTCTGGTGGACAGTAGTGGTTGCAATTATTATATCAAAATAGGGATGCAGATCCTTGGTTATCCTGATTTGCCTATTTCCCAAAGAAGAGCAAGTGTGAGTCTTAGAAGATACCAATGTCGTTTTGGAAAACTGGATCCTCTGACATTGGGGTCCATAAAATCAACGAGGAGGATTCTAGTCTTTATTGTCTTATGCTATGTCACCACTGCCCTCCCCTCCCAAAAAAGAATAATATACATTTAAGAATGAGGAGTTTCTTTGAGGGTTTCTGGCAGTCTTGCTTAGTTAATTATTAGTTAATTCCTCGTTTGTGCACTCTCAAATCTGTGAGCTTCTTCAGGGAAAAGAAACAACAATGATAGTTTGTTTCCTTTTAGGATGGGGATAAGCCTTTTATTTCTCCTGAATTAATAGTTTTATAGTGAAACATCTACAATCATGAGATGAACTGACCCTTCAAAGCCTCCCAGAACACAGGCTTTCCTTAAGGATGATCTCTTATCTTGGGAAAGACGAGATATTCAATTTCAATTTTGTGGTGCTTTTTTTTTTTTTTTTTTTTTTTATTCCCCTTAAAAGCCAGCATACATTTTATTAGCTTCCTGTTCTGGCAGAGTGGGCTCCCTGCTCTTGTTGCAAGAGGGTCCTTAAACTTGTGTGACTCAGGAGAGGAAGCTGAAAGGAGCTTAATTAGCTCCTTTGGCCAGGGAAGTGTTAAAACCTGACTCCTGGCACTCTTTCAATTTAGTGCTTTAAAATGATAAGCCGAATCATCTAATTCTATATACAAATCAACTGGTATGCTCCTGCATGGTGGAAAGGGTCACCACAATTATGTAAAACATGAGTAATAACTATAATTGGGGTAGTTTGCTAATACAATAAAAAGCTCTGAACATGAGAAAAGTTATGCTCACAGCGGTAGCTATCACTTTCTAAAGTAAGAATTCATGGATGAAATGACATGAAAAAGATGGTTATAAAATTTTAATGGAATGATAAAAGGCAAAAGTCAGCCTCTCAGCTGAATTCTTAAAATCCCTATATATCACAATCAGCTCCTTAACCGTAAAATCAATGTGGAGTATAACATGTTGTCAATGTGGCTGTCACTGGAGGGGAGACTGGGAAGTATGACAGCCACACAGCTCAACTGGCCAGTGATGAAAATACAAGTGTGCAGCCCTCTCCGTGGGTGTAATTGTTTAGAGAACTCCCTCCTGGAGCTGGGAACAGGAGCATCCTTCCTGTTAAGATCACTGATTCATATTTCAGGCCATTTCATTACAGCATTAATAACAAAAAGTAGTTTCATTTTGGCAAATGAAATTATCTTTTATAAAGAACTATTTTCCTTATCAGCTTCAAAAGTTCAGCCCTGGCCTAAAATAGAGTAACACAATTGTTAGCAGGTCTGCTTACTGATTTTCATAGTCAGGTGTGCGTATCGGGCAGGGTGTGTTTGCACATGCGTGTGAATGTGTATGTGGGTGTGCATGAAAATAAACAGTTCAAATGACTCCCACCTTGAGTGCCGATATAACTTCCAGTGGTTTGCTCAGGTCTTCTACACTTGTCTGCTACTAGAGTTACCCACGATTGCTCAGTTTTCCTGTTATGTTCTCATTATTGCCTTAGAGCAGCTTTTTATCATTCTAATTAAAAACTCAGTTTAAAAGCTCTGTTCAGTAATATTAACTCCACACATGAATATCCCCTAAATTTGCCAGTGAATTCAAAATCAAGGTGGCAAATAGATAGATCCATAATTATATATGGCAATATATTACATGCTAATAATGTAGCCTTTCAATATTCGCTACTGGTGTGTTAGCAGAAGAGTGATGAATTCTACCTTCTCTTTAACCATGAATTCTTTTATCAATGTATTATTTATACCTCAACTTCTCCCTGAAAAAGATTTTTGACAGTTCATAATAGAAGAATTAAATGAAATAGGACCACTAAATTAAGGTAAAGAAATGTTAATCTTGTGACGATGAAGAGGGTACAATAGTTGTATCCCAAAACTAATATTAAAAATGGGTATTCCTTGTTTTGCCCAAAAATGAACACACAGCTTCTTGACAACTGATAAAATAGGAAATGGGCTGTGTAACACAGTCATCCCATCGTCACCTAAAAGGAGGCTTTGAAGACTAAGAGATTGCTGAAATTGAAAGGATACTATTTGATAGTCTGCGAGTAGGAGAAGCAACATCGGGAAACACTTTTTCTCCATTTCTCCCATGAGAGAACAGAATATATTTTAGGAAGAATGCTTTGACTTCTATGGGGCATATTGTGCGATGAAGTGCTATGGATTCTGCCTTAGAAGTTTGGGACAGAAACTTAAAGTGTCAATGAGAGAATTCATGAAAGCAAAGAAAATGTCCTGAAAGAACTGGAAGTTCCAGGTTTGGAAGAACTGTATGCCTTACGTGACCAAAAGAGATCTAAGAGCCCAGGGGGGAAATTGAGGGCAGGTGGGTAGAACTTTTCATTCATCAATCCATCCTTTCAAAGGAGTTGCTGTTAGTTGCTTTTAGCTTTGGATCTTAGGATATAAAAATAAGAATATAAAAATAATAATAAATAGTTGCTTTTATTAATTGGAAATACAAGAATTCGGGGGGTGGGATCCAGGCACCAGAAAACAAAGTATATAGTGATATGCATACAGAGTCAATTTGCTCTCTAAATCAGCATATGAAGTAATTGACTTTTCATCATGGATCTTCTGTTATGGATAAAACAAGATACCTATAATTACTGTTTGAAAGGATAAATATGTCAGCATTCAGAGGCTAATATTTAAAACAATTAGGAAGCCCCTTTAGAATGGAGAAAGCAAAATTGTATAGCACTACTGAAACCTACAGTTCATATTTCTTCATTAAATAAAATAAAATCTACTGATGTGAATACACTCTGCTCTAATTTTAAAGTGTTCCTATTTTTCTCTCACAGAGAACATTTTTTTGAGGTGCAGACTGAGACTTCAAATTCTAAAACACGTTAATAACAACATGTTGGCTGCGCAATATTAATTTCAAAACGTAACCCCTAAGAGCACAAATATATTAAATGATCTAGAAAATCCTGCTCTAGAACAATGTTGATCAATTAATCCAATTTCATGACACAGTTTTACTTCTCCCTGTCACAAGACTCAGAGTAGAGGTTTCGAGAATAAGAAGAAGTGTGTTCCTTCTGGAACTCTCTTCTTATATATCCCTCCCTGCTTCATTTTGAGATAGACATGATTTTGGGCTAGGATCTGCCTCTCTGATTAGAACATTCACTATCCAGTTAGGACAGTCAATGTTCAATCAAAGGGACGGCCAGCAGGCTGCCTCTGACCAAGGGAGAGAATGAGGATTGCTTTTGGGATTTCCTTCTCACATCTGCCTCTCATCCTCACCTGTCTTATCTCAGACAGAGCCTGAAACCTCTGATTGAACAACTTGTAAGCCACCTCCCAGGTCCCCTGTGTCAGCGGACAACCCAACAACAATTGCTTCTTCTGCCTTCTTCTGGACTGATTGTGAGGAAATAAATTTGAAATGTGATATTAAAGCGAACTCCAAATATAAACCACTCCCTATTCCTTCTCCTGGTCTTCTCTTCAGGGAAGGCTTTCCTGACATCCCGTGTTAAGGGAAATGCTTGGCCTCTGGGCTTACTCTCACTGAAGCTTCAGTTCTCTATCCTCTAACTACGGTTTCATTCAGTATCCCTCCTGCTAGATAATGGGTGCCTCCAGGAAAGAACAGTGACTACATCATCCTTGTAATTTTGATGTCTTTTTCAGTCCCTAGTACAAGGAAGGTACCCAGATAGGGTTTGAGTTTTGGTTGAGTTTTCATGGGTTTGCTTACATAAAAGTCTCCTTAATCAAGACTTTAACTCACAATTTTTGGGCAACTGCTCTATATCAGATCCTCCACCAGGAACCAAATATATAGTCATTCCCCTGTATCTGTAGGGGAAACAGCATCCCAAGACCCCCAGTGGATGCCTGAAACTGCAGTAGTACTGAGCCCTACACATACTATGATTTTGCTATACCTACACACCTATGATAGCTTATAAATTAGGCACAGTAAGAGGGTAACAGCCATAAAAGAAAATAAAATGGCAGATAGGGGAGACTAAGGTACAAAGATAAATAAGACAGAGACTTAAGTCCTAAGAAGTTACAGTTCAGAAGTGGCTACTGATGAAGCACAATACGAATCAAAATTCTATGGCAGCAATGAGGAAGGAAGGCTTCACAGAGGAGGTGACATTTGAGCTTGATGAATGAGATTTTGCCAGACAACAAATGAGAAAGAAATGCATTCTGTTAGATACAGATGTCAATTAACATTGCAATGTCTCTCCGGCTCACTTCAGAAGAACCTCTGTTCCTTTGTAATCTGCTGTGAGAATCTCAGAATGAAGGAGGGGGTCAGGGAGAGGATATTCAAAAATGCTGACAGAAAAAGTAAAGCAGGATCCAGATACTAGAATAGTACTCCTCATTGCTTCATCCCTTGTTCACAGTACAGTTGTAAGTATGGAAAAAATAACAAGGTCCAACTTAATGAGTACATAAAGTAAGATGTAAAGAATACTTAAAATTCCATTGTATAAGTGATAGGATACATAGCTCTATGTTCTACCGTATTCAGGCAGAACTCATGAACAATCAGTCTGTTAGCAAAATGATGAGCTCGTGAAAAGTTGTCCAGGTAAATGTACAGAAAAACTGTTCAAATCCCACAAATTCTATCTAGTAATGCCTTTAATAATGTGGAATCTTTAACTTCAAGTTTAGTAAAATGGTCATAGTTTTAAAGTCTTTTAAAAAATACAATAACTCAATGGTCTACTCTAAAACCAGTTTGAGTTTTTGTTTTGTTTTAGAAGGAGAGAAGTCATTTTTAGAAAGCAATCTCATTTTCATTAGGCACAGTAAGAGAGTAACAGCCATAAAAGAAAATAAAATGGCAGATAGGGGAGACTAAGGTACAAAGATAAATAAGACAGAGACTTAAGTCCTAAGAAGTTACAGTTCAGAAGTGGCTACAGTTCTCTCTCTGTCCATGAGAGAACTCTTTGCGCTCAAAGCAGCATTTGTTTTTCTGTGTGCAGTTCATCAGATTGCCTGTGTATACCATAAATGTTTACTGTTAAAATGATTGAAATAAAGAGAGTCCATATTTCAATCTTGTTACCTGAAAAACTTTCAGAAAAAGAGGTTATCTGACTTCTGATGGGCTAGGGAATTCACATTTTTAAAGAAAAGTGGGTTATCTTGTATTTTCCACAGGGCAGTATTTTAGTAGGCCAAAGTATATCTCCACATGCTAAAGTTACACAAAACTTGCCCTTCTAGTCATCTATAATTTCTATGTACATACACTGTACAGGAAACAACTGTGAACACACAATGAAAAGGGAACAATAATGTAAGCCGGAGTGATCGTTATTTCAGGTTAAAATATATCCAGAAATCTCGTGCTTTGGCAAGTGTCTTCATGTTATCAATCTCATGCATCCATGTATGACACAATCTTAATGTATTTTTGTGAACTGCAGACAGGCTGGCAGCATGCAAAAAAAAAAAAAAAGCCAAAACCCAAAAACAACACACACACACACACACACACACACACACACACACATACACACCAAGAACCATGAGTTGTTTGTATTTATTTGGTTGCAAATAGTCGAACACTACACTGACCAAGTTATCTGGAACAAACATCTTTTATTAACACACATTTAACAGGATTTAAAATATTCATAAGAAATGTGCATTATTATTATTTGGCATCAGCACACTAGATTTTTAAAAATGCATGCAACTGGATATCGGTGGCACTCTGATATAAATGACAAATTATTTGAAAAAAAAAATCTATTAAGATTCTTCACAACTCTTTTCTCTGTCCATGAGAGAACTCTTTGCGCTCAAAGCAGCATTTGTTTTTCTGTGCGCAGTTCATTTCCTGCTTAGGTATCTCTTTCCGGTTTCAGCCATGTCACAAGCTTGACGAAAATCACAGTCTTGCTATATCACACTAAAAATATTGCTCCTGGTGACCTTTTATGCACTAGGAAGTTCCGAGAGGCTCTGGCTCATACAGAAAGGTGCCTATTGATGGTATGAAATTTAAATGTGGGCAAGAGGTGACTTCTCTGTTTTATTCTGTAAGATGATATGTGGAATTTTTACATTAGAAATTGCACTTGGGAAATGGGCGGTGCTGGTCAGGATCAAGTATGAAGTGCGTTTCTGGCATGGAGCTGTCATATGGGTGGTTTCATAAGCAACACTTTGAAGCCCTGACAGAAGAAACTGCTCATGCCCAATGCCAATCACTCATTCTTTGTCAACTCAATTGCACATCCTTTCAGAGATGGCATCCATCTCCACTGACACCCAAAATATAGAGTGCACTGCTATTATGTCTCAGGGGTAAGCAAGCACTGGTGACATAACCTAGCAGGGCAAATGGCCAGCCTTTGGCTCTTTCATAATGTATATGACTTTGCAATGTGCACATGAGGCCGAAGAAGAAAGAAGTCATTGATTTCAGGGAAAGGATTTAAATAAAAATGATGGCTGGCTTTCTTGGGTAATACCAACTCTATTGTCATGTGTTACCAATTCTTAAACAAGATGAAGGGTTAATACTATTCACTTCAAACCCAGGCCCTACAAATCACAAAGAAGGCAATGTCTACGTGCATGAAAATTCTAACCACATAGAGTCTATAAGACCTGCTCTGTGGTAAGTTAAGGCAGGAGAGAAATTGCTCAACAAAGAATGCTATGCTAATTGGTACTGTGCAATGTTTTGTACTTTATTTATATGATAACTTTCTGCCTGAAGGTAGAAGTTCATGGCCTCTAGTCAGGAAGAATCACCACTGAGGATATCCAAGTGTTGCCCTTTCTCGGTGGGAAGAGAAATCATGGGGGCCAAAAAAGGAGTCCATTTCCCTCCTCTTTCAGTGTGGCATTCTAAGGAGCCAGCACCTCTGCCGTGGGCTGCATAATTCTTTTTAGTTAACCTTTAATGAGTGCCTTCAAGCATGCTACATCCAAGAGGAAGAATTAAAAGTCTATTTTCAGCTGTTTTTTTTTAAAAAAAAAACATTTCTTTAAAAATCTACTTTGACGGTGAGCTCTCTAGTTCATAAATCTGTCTACAATTGGTGACTATGTTGTCAGATTCCCCAGAGTGTGTGATGTTCCCCCCAAAAGGGGTGTAGGTGCCTTGAGCAGTGCATTAATGCTTCCTGGGTCCTAGGTGTCGTTTATTGCACTGTGCTGATAATTTACTAAATGGTACCCAAGAGACCAAAAGGACTGGATGTGCCCTTGTAAAGTACCTACCTTGCTCCCAGGGAGTAATTACAAATTGGGAGAAATGGATGAAGGACTATATATTATTGTTCATAATGGCCTTTTTAAAAAATAAAGTAAGCTTTAAGGAGGGTAAATAGTTCTGATTCTATCTCATTTGATGTCTTATCCTCACTAAAATAATATAATTAAGGGTAGTAGAGAAATAAAAGAATCTACTTAATATACAACTGATATTGTTTCAAATACCATGTCTTTTGATTAGTATCTAGCCTTTTCAAAGTCACTCAAGTCCTCATTGGATATAGAGCCAGAATGGCAACTGGCCAACTGAGCCACATCTTCTAAGGAGCCTCTGATTAAAAGACTTGACAAGATTAACCCTAAAAACCACATTGTTCAAAGATACAGTGTCCTCATTCACTCTGTAGAGCTTGATTTAATTCTGAACTTTTCTAAGAAAAATAAATTACCTTCCATATATATGCTTTAATAGAAGTAATTTGTATAATACTTGGTACTATAGCCATATATTTATGTATATGACCTAGTAAAAACACATATATGCAAACATAACTGTCATGAAAAAACCAGGAAAGCCTCTTGATTGAATAAGGTAATCCCAATGTACTCTTCGTAATAGTGTAAAATTATTTTTATCAGATTATACGTCTCTATTCTGAAGTCTGTCTTTCAGAACTCAAAGTATAATGGACTCTGTGTCCAGGAAAATCTTTAATGAAATACTAAATTCTCATAAAGTGAGACCCCTATTTCATGTTCTTCTGCCTGCCAGAATTCCCCCAAAGCAGAGTACATTGAGTGGAAGATGATAACATCCCTCTTGCAGGATACCTAGATGTACCCTGAAGGACAGAACAGGCCCATGTCATAATTTATTGTGAATTACTTCTTCCTGTAATAATTTTTCTTCTGAAGTGCTCATCCTCCAAGTCCCCCAAGCCTACATTTTTCTTTTTTCTGGAGACTCTGACCACAATTGCTCTAGAAGAGATTACTGTCACTAACTGTCAAGAAAATAGTGGATGCTTATTTCTCTGTTTTGGAAAAACTCAAGACATTTAATAGTCCCTAATGTAGACAACATTTGGTGGTGTATTGTTCAAACCACTTACTGTCCTCCGTGGTCATGAAGAGAATCCAGGAACTAGGTGCACTGCCAAATCCATTGGAGGCAACCAACCGAAACTCATATTCTGTGTACGGTTGGAGATCTCTCACTTCATAGCTTAACGATGCAGAAGGATTGGAAAATAACCTACATAGGAAAGAAATGTTCATTAGGAAGCTTTAGATGTTCAAAGAAATTAAAACAAAAAAAAACCAAGTAAAATCTTGTTGCAAAGAATTTTCAGAGAATGTCAACATACAGTTAAGTCCTGTGATTTTCTGTGGTCGTATGGGATCTCTCTTAAAATAAGGAGCCATTTGGCTGAACCATTTGTACTATTGAACTTATATGAGATGTAAATTCTAGTAGTATTGAGAAAATTCTAGTCTACTACCGAGACTGATTGCCACGCGGAATTTGTAGACTAAGTATTACAATTTTGTATCCACAGCTCAGAGAATGTTTTCTTTTTTCAGTTCAGGTGTATACTTGCTTTATGCAATACATATGCTCATGGAAAGTTAAGGTGGAAGAAATCTTTTATCAATGCTACATCAATGAAAAATAGATATTTCTGCAAAGCAAATAATTATTCCCCAGGGTGTTGCTTATCTTTTGTTTATTGTACTTTTAAAAGGTAGCGCTTTTTGGTTGCCAATGAGAACTGACCTATTCAAAGATTAAGAAAAAGTAAGTTATGTCTACATTTTATATTCCAGGTGACAGTGAGGAGGATGGACAAAGTAGGATGCTCACTCTAAAAATCCAAGGGTGGAGTGGCCAGGCCTCATCTGGAGTTGGTATCTGGGAGAGCCAGGAGCGTTGTTGCGAGCTGGTGTAGACCAGACAACCTGAAGACTGGTTGGAGTGGCAGATGAAAGCCTCGGAGGCAGCACGCCATCTGGAGCTGTCGAAAAACACAGATGAATTAGAGCAGAGAAAACTGTGGAGAACATATGCTGGATGGAATCGAAATGCTCCATATACTGGAAAAACTGTTCCTCAGGATCAACAACAATGTTAAACATGGTCCATTTAATTTAACATTTTCATTCCTGAACTACTGTACTTCCTTATTGTTCATTTCACACAATTACATTAGTATTTCAATCTTAAAAGCCAGCCCCCAAACAGCAAGACAAATGATATGCAGCACACTCCCACCTGTACTTCTGCTTATCTAATTGAAAATATGGAAGGAACTTAGTGAACCAAATATTAAAGTACCTTTTTATTTTAACTCTTTGCTAAGCAATCAAGCAATCAAACAGTGAAGGAGTCCAGTTCCTTTCTTTCTTCCGTCTATATCACCCATTGTCACTTAATCACACAGCTATTCATGAACACAAATGGCTTTTTTTTTGGGAGGATGACTTATAACAATTGTATTTTCTGTAATGATAAATATCTATGATTGGCTGAAAATAACACATTTCAGACTTAATTCTTGCCTATGAAAATATAAATACTAAAATTCTCTCCTCATGTGATTTATACAATGAGTTGCCCTTCCTCAAATATGCTGCATGTTGAAGCATATATGTTGCTTTTTCTAGTCTAGTTGAATCTCTGGCCAGTTTTTCCTGAATTCAACTTATCTACTTGATAAAAATCTATCAGGGAACTATATTTGAATAGTTCTATAAGGTCTAACAGGAATGAGTGAAACTAAAGCCTATTCAACTTAAAAAAAGGACCAAGATGACTGTGGTTATTAAATTAATTTTTCCACCAGGTATAACTTGAATGAACTTATTATATTAAAATTTGTTCCAAAGCCAGCCTGAAACTCAAAAGAAATTAAGCAAAGCTCTGTGAATTTAGCATAATCACCTAATGGCTCTGAGCCTAATGTTTCTTATCTTTAAAATAGGGATAGTTTTCTTTGAGAATTGTTGTGAAGATCAGAGACAATGTAAATAAAGCACCTTATTTGGGGTCTTGGTAATTATTAGTTGTTGCTATTATTACTATTATATCAGACTGAACTTCCCTTAGGATAATTCAAGTGCTACTATAATGTCAGTTTTTAGAAACACTCTAATTATTGTAATATACGTTTCTAATGGTCAAGGAATACTAGAGGTCATTAGTGAAGGAGGAGAAGGGATCAAAATAATGAAAGCAATTATCAGGGTTCACTGTCAACTTCTTTCATATGCAACCTTATGAATTGTATACATTTTACATACTTTCCCCTGCAGAAGCACCTGTCTGTGAACTATGAAGCTAATGACTGGCCAGTGATAAGAATGAATGGATTACATTACAGGTTTCATCAATCTGTTGTAAGGGTTTTGAGCTCATCAATAATCCACTAATTTATTCAATAAACACTTATTGAGCCTCTACTCTGTGCAAAGTAGTATTCTTTGTGTGGAGGAATAACAGCACTGAGTCAAACAGACAGGGCCTCTGCCCCTGTGGAACTTAGATGTAAACAGAGGGAGCAAACAGTAAGCCAATGGGTACGTAAGATCCCACCACAGAGCTAAGCTCAGGAGGACAATAAATCAGGGTAAGGGGGGAGAAAGTGAAAAGGAGTGCAATTTATTATTACATAACAACTCAGACTGAGTAGGAAAAAGTCATGGAAAGATCATGTCATTAGGGGACATTTGAGCAGAGACCTCAATCGCATGAGAGATGTGGTCATGAGAGAGTGTCTGGAGGAAGAGCATTCCAGCCAGGGAGGCAGTAAATGCAAGGGCAGCAAGAAGGGGAAGCATCGGTTGTTTTTAAGAACAGTAGCGAGGCTAATGTGGCTGACACAGGCCATGGAGAGGGAAAGGGAAGGAGGCTGGAGGCACAGGCAGGGTCTACATTCCCTGAGATCCTTTCTAGTTCTGGGCCTTGAAGATATACAAAAGGCTCTGGATTCCATTTGAAATGGATTTGGGGGCCACTGCCAGGTTTAGTAAAGGGCATAGTGCAATTTGGAATCTATAAAGGCTACTCTGTGCTAATGGAGGAGTGGGACTAGGGTACACATAGGGATAAGGGACAACAACAGCATGGATCTGAGTGACAGCAGCAGAGGTGAGATATATTCTGCTGTTCAAGTAAGTGTGGAGGGTAGTTTGCTAAGAGAAAATTAGGGAGTTAAAGATGATGTCAGTGTGTAGTGTGTTGAACCTAACATCCCAGGTGAATGGTGGTGCCATTGTTGAGCTGAGGGATGCTGATGGGAGAGATGAGTTATAGGGGAGATCAGGAATTCTGTTTTGTTCATTTTACACTGAAGAGGCACACACATATCTCTAGAAGGACATCCAGGAAGAAGCTGCAAGTATGAGTCTGGACAGGAGTTGTGGATGAAGGTGTGTGTGGTATTTCATGGCTGAGACTTAATTAAATAACCCAGGAGGTGAGTGCAGAAGACATCTGTGAACTGAGCCATGACATCCACCAACATTTTGAGGTTAAGAGGAATCTTCTCCAACAAAGGAGGCATAAAGGAGTGGCCAGTGAGAGAAGACAAAATCCTAGAGAAGGTACAGCCTGGAAGTCAAGTAAAGAAAGCATACCCAAAAGGAAGGACTGATCAACTGTCAAATGTGCTGAGAGTTTAAGGAAGGAGACAGAATTGTGTTTTGCATTTAGCCCAGTAGAGGTGTTTCATGATGGTGGCAAAAACAGACGCAACGCAGTGGTGGGCACGACAGTGTCACAGGAGATGGTGGGGAGGGAATGAGGGGATAATGAGCACAGGCAACTCTTTCGAAGGATTTTGTTCTAGAGGGGAGTAGAAAATGGAGTAGCATTTTGAGAAGCTTCCGGTATGAAAGGAAGGTGTTCTAAAAACTGGGAGATGTTATAGTGTATGCATACCTATTGGAAAGATCCAGAAGAGATGTGGAGAAATGATAATGTAGCAGAAGGAAGAGTAACTGCCAGAGCTGATTCCTTGTGTGGGAGAGAGAAGCAAGCCAGCAGGGCACGATGGCCACTGACCAGAGCAGGGATGATATACCCATTGTGCAGAAGTGAATTCAGAGGTGCTGATACAGAGAGATAGGTGGATCTCATGATGGAAAAACAGACCATTTCTGATAATCTCCATTTTCTCAATGAGCAAAATAAAAGCAAAGGCATCAGCTCAGTGCTATAGTGTGAAGTTGAACTGGTTGCTTTAAGAGACATGAAATGATATGAAACCGCTCCCTCAGCTAACAGAAGTGTGGCATGCCTGGGATGCCATAGGATTTCTGTCTGGGGCCACCTCTCCCATAATCCAGTGCTACAGACCCGCTAATTGATCATTTATCTGTGAACACATGTAGTTTTAACAATGATTATTTATTTTCTCTATGTTTTTAATTGATTCATAGTAAATGGACATATATCAAAAAGGCATGGGCAAAAAGTAAAGTACAAAATTGTGTATGATGTAGAGCATATGAAGTCATGCCCCTCATTTGACTTCTTTCTTGTCTAATTTTTCTGTGTCAAGGAATATCATATCCTAACAGTCCAAATTGGGGGAAAAAAATCAGTTCTGATGAGTCATCAATATGAAAAAATTGGAGTTGTAAATACATACACAAAAATCCATTCACATGTTTCAAACTGCATGATCATGCTCCTAGGATAGAATGAAGGTGTGCCCCAAAGTAGGCCTCATGATAATAATACAGTATCTTGGGTTTTCTTCTGAGTGATAACAACAACAACAAAAACATGTGCCCCATTAAACTGGTCACACTCTAATTATATAAAATTGCAAAATATTTCCAAACAGAGTGATCATCTTAAATTATTTACATGTAACTATTCATTTTCCATGCTTCTAGTAACACTGAATTCTGGAAACCTTCCTTTCCCCTCTGGTTAACCCCTTTTATCCTAGACCTATTCCTTAGAGGCTCCTTAGCACCAAAGCAATAACTGGGAGCCAGCCATAATTTCACTCCTGGTTTCTTAACAGAAGAGCCGTGTATCTATCAGCTTGATATATTGTCTCCAAGATGCTATGGTGCTCAAAAAGCTTCTCTCGAGTTTAATATGACCCTCATGGGGCAAGCACTCCACAGACAACCTCCTGAATCAACACATCTTGTCCAGTAAATACTAATTCTACACGGCAAGTGGATAAAACAGCTACCCCAATCTATAAATTCAAAGGAAGGGAGTTTTTAATAAAATTTCAAATTTAACCTTTTTTGGAAGGCAAAATGAATATAACACATTAAGCGATAAATTAAATGGCAGATTAGAATAGACTAGATGCTATAATCTTTTAAATGTATGATTTTATTTAACTTTTAAATGATGTGCACTTGCGTATTCTTCCCTAGCTAAAAAACAAAACAAACAAACAAAAAACAAATGAAAAGAATGCCCTAAACTTTTGCTCCTTACAAAGTTATAGATCCCTGAGGAGAGTTCTATAAAGCAAAACCAGAGGCTTATTTTCATTTTTCCATGTAGCTGGTGGCTAGAGTGGCCCAAAGAGGAAACTTTCGAGAAGAAGATGAATCCAATGCACTTCTCATTTGCACCCACTTCTCAGGACAGCCCGTCTACTTGTTACTGCTGCAGTGTGCTTTTGTGAGTATGTGTGTGCATTTAAAATATCAGAAGAGGGGCACGTGGATGGCTGAGTCTGGTAAACAGCTGGCTCTTGATTTCGGTTCAGATTGTGATTTCAGGGTTGTAAGATCTAGTGCAGCTCCATGCTCGGTGGGGAGTCTGCTGGACATTCTCTCTCTCTCTCCCTCTCCTTCTGTCCCTCCCTCTGTTTGCATGTGCCACTCTCTCTCTAATGAATAAATAAATCTTCATAAAAAATAAATATAATGCTGGAACAAAATACTGCATTAAGATATTGAAGAAGTCTATGAGAGTTTGTATCAAATTCAAATCTGTAATAAAATAGATTGAATACCATTCTGCAAAAGATTCCTTGCTGGGGGAAGAGGCAGAGTAGAGGGAAAGAGGGGTTCGGACCATGTATGTTTATGTTTATGTGGAGAGAGAAGACATGATTCAAATAACTATAGCACAGAATGTAGACACAGCATAAAAGAGGTGTAAGTGCTTCAGAGGGGTTCAGAAGTGAGAAACTCACATCCAAATGTGCACTGGACGTTGTCTTTCAAAGGGACAGTCCTTGAAGGGGACACTGCCATGGGGACTGTGTGAAATGGTTCCTGTGGGGTATGTAATTATGTCCTCGGCCTGATTCCAGGGCCTACAACACCATCAACACTGTCCGGGCTCCTTCCAAGCCCATGTGCTGCTTCTTCCTGGCCTCACTTGGAATCTGACTCCAGCCTAGCTCAAACTACCCGTCCCCCACTTCAGAGGGTAGATTGTTGGCATCCTCATTTAGATTTCCCTGTTAACATAATGCAAGAGAAACCATGGCCTTTTATCTACATGCATCCTGGCTACACTGCTGAATAGCCTGGCACATACTCAAAATCCTTGGATTACACATTTTCTCTCATTTCCTGAAATAGCTACATATGAGCAAGGATTTTTAATTCTAGTTTCCAGAATGGAAAATTAAAGTTCAGACACATACATTGAGTCGTTGAGTCATAAACAAATTGAAAACAGAAGGCAAGACTCAATTTCCAGTCACTAAACCATATGTCATTAAAAAAGATATTAATTATGAGGAATATGCAGATGTGCTAACAAATGGATAGTCAACCTTGAGCACAAGGATGTACAAATAGAGCAGCATTAAATAGTGGCAAGTAGGTTAAAATAGATTACTGTGTGAAACAAACTCCAATAATACCTAACTTTTGAACACATTCTCTGTGCCAGTTTTTTTTAACAATATTATATTTCCAATCCTAAGAATTACATTATAAAATTGTAGTGTTACTACTCTGTAGTCTAGATAAAGAATCTGAAGCTCAGAGAGGTTACATCTTTTATCTCAAGTCACAAAAGTGGTTACTGGCAGAGTGAGGACTTGAACTGGGACTTTAAATTCAAAGACAATGCTCTGAATTCTATACCACAAAACAGCATGTTATAGGAGGTGACTGATATTAGAAAATAAATATTGTATTTATTGGGGTGCCTGGGTGGCACCCCAATAAATACTTTAGCAGCTGACTCTTGATTTCAGCTCAGGTCATGATCTCAGGGTCTTGAGATTGAGCTTCACATCTGGCTCCCTGTTCAGCATGGAGTTTGTTTCAGATTCTCTCCCTCTAACTCTCTTCCTGCTCATGTATGTATGTGCTTTCTCTCTTTCTCAAATAAATAAATGCATAAAAATTAAATTCATTAAATAAGTATAAAAGCAAATCGGTTACAATATTAAATAGGTTAGTTTTAGTAAATATTGGGTTTATATTCTGTCCAACTCATCTACTTTAACAGTTCTTTCCTGGTCTTATTTATCACAGCAGGGCCTCAGTCTCCTTATTATCTACAAGGAACCTGGCGTAGAATTACTTGAGTGAGTCTGCCAGTTCTCAGAAATTAGTCAAGGCCCACAGAAATTAAATAAAAATATATTTAAAACATTAAATGTTATCAATACGTATGCCATGGAATTTAACTTTGACCATAAAACACTAGAAATAAAACAAGAGGATTTTAAATCTGGAGTGATTTAGCTTAAAAGCCACCACCAAATAAGATATTCTTGCCTGAAACATCCCAGACAGGTGACATTCAGGCCTCTGTGTGTTCATTTCCAATGAGAGGAAAACAGTTGCTTTGTAAGGGCGCCTCATTACAGTACTGGACAGTTTTTATTGCTGGTAAGCTCCTTCTGATATAGAACTAAATACTCTATCACCTCTATAAAACTTAGGGTGAATATCATCTTTTGTCCACACTGGAACCTCTGAGAGTGAAACAAGGAACTCTAAATTAACAGCAGTTAATTTGGCTGCAGTAGGAATAGACTGGGGCTATCAGGGGCCAGGGTTGCATCCAGCTGGTTAATACTGGACTTGTTAGGTCCTTACCTTGATTGTGCTGATTCCTGAGAACAAGCCTCTGTACCATCATGGGATAGAATTTCAGGCATTTTTGAGTGGCTATCTCCCCCTCCACTAAATTTCTCCATTTCAGGTTAAACATCTCTGTTTCCTCCAACTAGCTTCCAGGATGCCTTAACCATTATCTAGCCTCGGTACCTGACTTGGATGTGTTCCAGTTTGGTAATGTATCTTCAAAAATATGAAGACTTAAACTTAAGTTAAACATACTTGGTGCATTCTGACCACAGCAGATCATAGGAAAACTATGACTTCTCTTTTCTCAAGGGAAGTTGCTAAAAATTCATGAAGAATTGTTGGCCTGCTTAATGTTGGAGTTCGTCAGAGTTATTTAGATTGGCTGAATTGTTGATTCAAAATGATCATATGGATAGATAAAAATGCCAGATCAGTCATTATCCAACAAATACATAGAATCTAAGAGGAATGTTATTAAAGAAACAAAGTATTAAGGTAATACTGTAGTGCCCAGCACAGTGTTCCACTTACAAAAGACGTCCTATAAAAATGTGTGGATGGATGGATGAATGAGTGGATAGATGGAGTTGTTGATAGAGGGTAAGATCTGCAGAAAAGTACCTAATAACTGTTAGGATCCAGACCATATTATCCATTTACAAATAAAGGCTCAGTTACCTGGAAATGAATAATTTTTTAATATAAAAAATTAACTGGTTGCAGAGTACTAACACAGCCATATCAAATTAGATCTAAAATGCTAATTTATAACGCACTCACTTTATCAATTATTTTTCTGAATGCCCCATTCCACAGGTGTGTAACTGAGGTTAGAAAGGTCAAGCAATGTGTCTGAAGGATATGATAATAAGTGGCAACCTATGGCTTCACATATCTGTTGGTTCCAAGACTGCAACTCATCTCTCAACACCAGCTTGAATTTTAAATTTAGGTCTAGTCATTGTTTTTCCCCATAACACCAAGGTAATGGTAACATAAATTACTTAAAAGCAGAGAACTTATTTTTATTGCTTTATGTAACCACCAGAGCACTTATAAAATTTTGTGAATTTAGTATTGCTTATCAAAGAAATATTAAACAAATGCTAAAATTGAGTTTCTACAGAGCTAAACACAACCCCTTGTTAAAGTGTGTACTTTTTAACTATAAAAATAATATATGTTCACGATAGAAAATATGAAAATTACCAAATGAAGAAAATACTTCTCCATAATTACATTACCCAGAGAAAGCCATTCTTATACTATTATAGGCTATCTCTCCTGTCTTTCTTTTATGCAAATATATTTATGCATAATTTTTTGAAATTTGAAATGATTAGGCTGAATATGTTAAATTATTTAATAAACTTTGCTTTCAGTATATGGTGAAAATTCTATACCACTAATGTATGTATTTTTTTGGTAACATGACTTTACAAAATAATTGCAGGTGATATTTTTACATTCACTTAACAAAGCTGATATGGATAGACCAAGAATTTGATTGGTTCTGAAATGCCTGTATATACTGATTATATTAAATATATAATTAACATACAGTGTTATATTAGTTTACAGTGTACAACACAATGATTGAACAATTGTATACATAACTCAGAGCTCACCATGATTAATATAGTGATTATCTGTCACCAAACAACATTATTACACTCTTATTGGCTATATTCCTTATGCTGTACTTTTCATCTCTCTGACTTACGTACTTTGTAACTGGAAGTTTGTATCTCTTAATCCCCTTTATCTACTTCACCCATCCTTCTACCATCTCCCCTCCACAACCACCTGTTTGCTCTCAGTATTTAAAACTCTGTTATTTGTCCCTTTTTTTTTTCTTTGTTTATTCATTATTTTTGTTTCTTAAATTCCACCTAGGAGTGAAATGACATTTGTCTTTCTTTGTCTGATATATTTCACTTATAGCATTATATCCCCCAGGTCTGTTTATGTTGTTGCAAATCACAAGATTTCATTTTTCTTTTCTTTTTTTTTAAGATTTTATTTATTTATTTGACAGAGAGAGAGATCACAAATAGGCAGAGAGGTAGGCAGAGAATGAGGGGGAAGCAGGCTCCCCGCCGAGCAGAGAGCCCAAAGTGGGGCTCGATCCCAGGACCCTGAGATCATGACCTGAGCCGAAGGCAGAAGCTTAACCCTGTGAGCCACCCAGGCGCCTCAAGATTTCATTTTTCTCATGGATGAGTAATATTCCATCCATCTTTATTTATTCATCTATGGATGAACACTTGGGTTATTTCCATATCTTTGCTATTATAAATAATGCTGCAATAAACATAGGGTGAATATAGCTTTTCACATTAATGTTCTCATTTTCTTTGGGTAAATACCCACCAGTGGACTTGCTGGATTATACAGTATTTCTATTTTTAATCTTTTAAGGACCTTCATACTGTTTTCTACAGTTGCTGCAGCCACTGTGCATGGAACTGCAGGAATGTGCATGCATTCCTACCAACAGGGTCCACTATATTTTTAGAAAGCAGTTGGCTATATGGGCCTGGAGTTCATGGAAGTGTTCGGGGCTAGATATATAAATATTAATTAAGGTTGAAAAATTGACTATGATTAAATTATTAAAAACAGGCTTATCGGCCATTTAGTTTTTCTTTGTTTTTAAAATGTCTGTTCATGTATTTTCCTCAAATATAACTTCCTTAATCTTTGAAAGCTCTTCATTACATCAGATAGTCATGAATATTGTCGACATCTGCCACTCTCTTATTTAAATCCAGTTAGCACTTAAAAATGTTTTACTTAAATTGTTTACTACCAATTGCTTGAAACGTTTTTTTTTTAAGATTTTATTTATTTGACAGAGAGAAACACAGATAGAGAGGGAACACAAACATGGGGAGTGAGAGAGGGAGAAGCAGGCTTCCCACTGAGCAGGGAGCCCGATGCGGGGCTCGAACCCGGATTTCCGGGATCATGACCTGAGCCGAAGACAGTTGCTTAACCAACTGAGCCACCCAGGTGCCCCGAAACGTTTTTATCTAGAGTTTATTTTAACTAAATCAGAGAACAGAAGTCTGTGCATTGGTTAAGATCCATCAGACCTGGATTCAAATTCCTATTCTGCTTTTTGCTGTTGAATAAGTACCTTAACCTCTCCTTGTCTCTGTTTTCTCCTCAATAAAATAAGGATAAAAATAGTCCATACTTCATAGGGCTGGTTTGTGAGGATTAAGTGAGTTACTGTACTATCTACATAATGCCCTAAGGTATGCACCATAAACACTATCTACATGCTTGTTACTGTTACGATCTTGAACTCTCCCCCAATACCTGACACGTGGTTCTGCCATGTCTCCTATTGACACCATGAACATCCTCATAGTTTATTACAAAATATCTACTTAAGCAAGGGTCACTGAGTCACTTAATGTCCTGAAAAACACATGTTGCTGGCTGATTTTTAATCACTGAAGAAATATTGTAGTTAAAAATTTTTATTTTGGGGAAATCGGACAGTATTTTGAGGTCAACATCCCAAGTGCCTCACAGGCAAATCTAGGTCAGTTTTATAATTATTTAGTGGCTAAAGCAGTCCAACTGATGACTCTACACACTGCACAACAGCAAAAATTGCATATATGATAGAAATTAAATATGTTTGGGAAATTTTTATGTTTATGGCTTATTGAAAGCTACTTAAGGACAAGGAAACTACATTATGATTTAACTGTTTCTCTTTGTTATTTTCTTCCCCATCTTTGATATCTGCATAGTGAGATCTCTCGAAATATATTATTTGCAGTAACAATCATATTGATGAAAGAACAAAATCTGATCCTACACTCTACATCGAGAAAATGCATATTCTGATGATACCTATTAAAGAGTTTAAACTGCTCAGACATCTTAATTTTGATCAGCTTAGTAACTGATTTTTACTTCATGAATCAGATGAGCCATAAAACTGAAGACCTCATTACATTTTAGTCAAAAGACTAGATAAATATTTTTAAAATATGTCATTTATAATTAACATTCACCAATTTAGATATTACTAAGTATTTCACATACATTATCTTGTAATACTCAAAATATCCTTCTAATGTAGTTAGTACTGGTCCCCTATTTATAGATAAGTATAGGTTTAAAGATCTCAAATATCCCTGATTGGCTCAAATCCAGAGACTGTGCTTTTAGCTACACCCGTCTTCATATGAGGGGGAGTTAAGTTTAGGCTGGGAGTCATGTGGTCTGGAGCTAAAATTTCATTTTTATATTATTTTATGGAAGTAAAGTTTAAATATGAGGAGAGGAGCACTTATTGAGATGCTCTGGTGATAGAGAAATTTTCAAAGCTTAAAATACAATACTAAATCCATGAGCATATATTAAAATAATATGAAATATTATATTTTGGCTAACTCAGAAAACTCCTAAATTTTTATCTCAAAACATAACAACAATAACAAATAACCTTTAAATATACCTACGTTTTCTGATCCTACAATTGGCTTCAGTTCTGGTCATGATCCCAGTGTTCTGGGATCTAGTCTGGGGGCCAGGCTCCCTGCTCAGTAGGGAGCCTGCTTCTCTCTCTTCCTCTGCCCCTCTCCCCAGGCTCATGCTCACTTGCTCTCTCTTTCTCTCAAATAAATAAAATCTTAAAAAAAAAAAAAGAACATTCACCCTAACAATATTCACATAGTTGGCTTACCTCATTGCTTACAAACACATATTATTAGTTTATTAGCACCACCCCCCCACCCATCCCCAGTAAAGTTAAGTTCAGAGTACTCCTGATTCATTCCAATATTTGCTGGAGATTTCCAAGTATCATCCAGAACATGCAGTAAATGCAATTATAGGCAGCCACAGCCTCTAGTCTCATGAGGGAATGCATTATACCTGTTCTAGAAATCTTCCTAGCTCAGGAACTAAGATTATTCCCGGTAACTAGAAAGAGCTCAGTAAATGTTTTTTGCATGAATGAAGGTTGAACAATGTTCCAAGTTTTGGTGAAGCTTTTGATTTTATTATATTAAGGGTTTTAACAAATTGATGACTTTAATGACTTTGGTTAACTGCCTTATAAAAGATGCTAACATCTTGATATTCATTAGTAAAGATAAACATATTAAAATGGTAAAGTTAATTTTTTTTAAAGATTTTATTTATTTGACAGAGAGAAACACAGCCAGAGAGGGAACACAAGCAGGGGGAGTGAGAGAGGGAGAAGCAGGCTTCCCGCCGAGCAGGGAGCCCGATGTGGGACTCGATCTCGGGTCTCTGGGATCATGACCTGAGCCGAAGGCAGTTGCTTAACCAACTGAGCCACCCAGGCGCCCCGGTAAAGTTAATTTTAAGCATTTACTGTATGCCAGGCATTGAACTAAATGCCTTATACAAATTATCACATCTAATCTTCATAATAGTCCCTTGTGTAAAGTGGGGTGGGTCAAGAAAAGGAGACTTAGACAAAGTTTTAGTCTGTTTGGGCTGTTATAATAAAATACAATAAACTAGATAGATTATAATAAACTGAAGTTTATTTCTCACAGTTCTGGAGGATGGGAAGACCATGGTCAAGTAGCCAGTAGATTCAGGGTCTGGGGAGGGTGCACTTCCTGATTCATGGATAGTACCTTCTTGTTGTGTCTTCGCATGGTGGAAAAGGGCAAGGCCTCTTTTTGAAAGGATTAATCCCACTCATGGGGGCTCCAACCTCATGACCTAATCACCTCCCCAGCTCCTACTTCCCAGTATCATCAAACTGGGTATTAGGTTTCAACATATGAATTCAGGAAGACATGAATATTGAGACCACAGCAGATATGATACATGATTTACGTAAGATCATAGAGCTATTAGGTAGTTGAGAGGCTGTTTGAATCCAGCAACCTGTCTCTAAAACCTAAGCTTCCTACTGTTATTTTAAATAATGCCTTTTATGGTAACCTAGCCCAGCCAAAACCTTGACCCTTCTCAGAGGCAGAGTATGGCTATCCTCCTTTACCTACTTCTTCCCCATCTGCCTCCCAGGGGTCTAAAGAACCAAGCTGGAGTCTGGATACTGCTTTGAGGAGCGGAGAAATCTTAGAGCTATGAGGTTTGAAAGGAAGTAAAACGTTTTGAAGGCTTTTTTTGTTTTTGTTTTTTAAATAACGATGTCATTTAAATCTTGAGAAGGTTTGTTTGGAGGTAGACACTTTGAGAAACTGCTCCTGTCCTTTGTCTCAGTCTCTCTCTTTGTTTATCAGGATTTTTTTCTTTTACTTGTCAAAGCACCCTTGTTTCTGAAAGCTCCCAGAAAGGTCTCCAGAGAAAAACAGAAAAATAAGATGCATAACAATGGCTATAGGCATTGCAGACCCAAACTCAAGAAAGAATGACATTTTCTCAAGGTTGTTACCAGTATAGCAGAGGACTATTTAAAACAAAAGCCCTAAGAAAGTATATGCATAAAATAAATGTTTATTTAAAAAAAAATCCATCATTTACCTCTCAGCTCAGTGACAAAATAAAATATCTTAGAGTACATTATTGAATAAAGTCTGAAGATGGTATGACATTTGTCTTTGGTCTTCCGCTGATTCATTTGCATCTGAGGTAAATCCAAAATCTCACCAAAATTTCACTGGTGTGAGAATACAGCAGTCAAAATTGGTGCAAATATTTGTCAAAAGTTATATGAGACTCAACTGGCAGATCTCCCCTAGCTCTAGTAATTGTTCTTCATGAAATGAAAAATTGTCCCCGTGTTCGCTAAGAACACTTTAATTAGAATGGAAAAGAGGCCAGGATATCCCCAGTTACAGTTTATAATAGGAGTAATACAGAAAGGGGTGGCAGAGGTGGGTCAAGGGCACCAGAATAAAAAGACACCACTGAATACTAATTGCTATTGACCATTTTGAGAAACAAAAGATTCCACTTCACATTAGCATCCATAGGACCAAGGCAACACACCTCCAAGTCCACCTCCCTTTGTGGTTTCAGATTAAAGTGTTCCTTGAAATTACTCTGCAAGACAGTTTCAGTGAATTTGTTAACCAGGAAACCTCAGACAGACTGAAGTCATCCTCTGTTAATTTTGAAATACCCCAAAGCTGTGAATGATGTAGCTAGCTCATTGTGCTCAAAGAAAAATAGGGATTTTGAATTTCATTAGATACATTATTTGTTCAACTAGAATGTGGAACTGTCACTTTGTCAGACTAATTAGAAGCCCTGAAGTTGGTGGTCATAATGCCTAGAAGAATATTTTTTTTTCTGTTACATCTTGAACCACCAGCCAAATTTTATTCTTTTCCCTTGTAGATATCCTAGATTTAGACACTAGTTAAGCTCCTGCTTGTGACATTTGAGTTCCTCTTAATATTCCTAAATTATTCCTAAGTATTCCTATTATTTTGAACACCATCATATTCATCCAAATTAGTTTCTAGGCAGCATAGATTAAATTCTTTTTCCTTGAGAATCTGATTATTTGAGGCCTTTGTATAGAATGTGTCTTCAACCGGAAAAACATTTTAAAATATATACAACAAAAATATTAATAGATTACGTCTATCTTTTTTTTAAGATTTGTTTATTTATTTGTTTGTTTATTTATTTATTTGACACAGAGAGAGATCACAGGTAGGCAGAGAGGCAGGCAGAGAGAGGAGGAAGCAGGCTTCCTGCTGAGCAGAGAGCCTAATGCTGGCCTAGATCCCAGGATGCTGAGATCATGACCTGAGCTGAAGGGAGAGGCTTCAACCCACTGAGCCACGCAGGTGCCCCAAGTCTATCTTATTTTTAGTTAAAATATTGTTCAGTCACTTCATTTACAATAATTCTCTAAAGAATCTTACTTTTGTAAAATTAAAAATAGATGGGCTTAACAAGGTTAATAAACAATTTTAACAAGGAGTAAATGCAAGCTTCGTCAAATCCACTCTCTTTAGAAAGAGTACACAAACTATTCCCCTGTTGAATGTGTCCAATAAGAACAATAGTTTAAAAAAAAAAAACAACTTAGGTAGTTAAGAAAACTATTGCATTTTACAATTAGAATCAGTACTCTTTCTTGAAGTGCCACTGAAACTACTATTCTAGGATAGCAACAATCAAGAAGTGATCTTTGAATAGCTAACAAAATTTTAGTCATTTAATGAAAGAACAAAAGGCGATTGGTTATAAAAGTCATCTTAACAATGGGACTGGATCTAATATCCAAGTTGATTGGTTAATTTCTCAACTAATAACTAGATCTAGTCTTAAAACACTGAGATTGTGTATGGGCATCCCTTACCTCAATAGGCCATTCATTTCACATTCTCTGATAGGGAGAGTAAAATAGTAGCATCCAGGTAAAAAATCCTGAAAGACTTCTTAGAACTGATTTCAGCTCATGAAGTAGTAGAAAATTTGAGAATAAAAAATTGATACTCCTTGACCACAATAATGATTAATAACTAGGTCATTAGGTTCATGTGGCAAAAATCTGTAATCAGGATCTTAATGAATTTTTTCGTAATTCAGTCACACAATTGCTATCCATTGTAGCACTGGTATCAGAAAGTATACAGCATTAATACAAATGAAATCTGTTAGTTTTAGGCTTATAAACTTGGAGGAAATTCAGACGTAGAAACAAATGTATTAATATTAATAATACTTCCTTAATTTATAGATAGTACAAATTAGAATATCTACTACTTCTGACCAATAACATAGTAATCAAAACATAGCTTTGCCTAGAAGAAGAAAGCATGGATCATTCCTAATTCCAAAGAATCTTCAATTAGTAATTCAAAAAATGATTATTGGGTATATTGCACAGACATGCTAAGATCCTCCATCACCTTAAAAGTTTAAATCAGATGCTTCCTATATATCAGGAATCGGTAGCCATTGAAAAGTGAGGGGCTAATTTGTTGCTCTCCAATCTTCTTATATACAATGAAAAGGATATAACTTTGCAGTGCAATACAAAATTATTATGTGTCCAGCATTGTGTTACATTCTTTGCAAGCGTTTATCATACTTAATTCTCTCACTGTCAACCTCATGACTACTATCTGTCCCATTTTATGGAAAGAAAAACCTGAGGCAAAATATGACTGTATCACTTGTTCAAAGTCATACAGCTAGAAAGAAGAGAAATTTAGTTTTGAACCCAATCTGGTTGATTTTAGAATCCATGGTCTTAATCACTAGGATAATTTGCTTGTGTGTGTTACAGATGTGCATGGAAGCTACAGATAAATAGAGGCGATACGGAATATAGCACTTTTATGCATGTTAGTCTTATCCTGTATGGTATATTTTTTCCTTAAGCAACTTCTAATCTATTTTCTGGATGTAGAACTTTCAAATGTTATTTTTTTTCCTAAGAAAGAGCATTGACAAAAAGGTGAAAGTTAACTTTTGATTTTCAAAAATGTTTCACTGTTCATAATGCCTAACTACATGAGAAGAAATTTACTCTAATCCTTTCTGAGAAAATCTCTCAAATATATTCAAATCTTACCAATTTCAGAGTAGCCTACATGCATTCGCCAGTTACAAAATAAGACTCTTTGGCCCTGTCACCAGCAGACAGAGTAACAGAAATTACTGTATGTTTTATTAAAAACCTATTTTTGTCTCTCTCTCTTTTTTATCCCAAACTCTAATTTTAGTTGTTGTTCCCTTAGGTACAAAGTACACAGTTCATAATTCATTTGATACAAGATGTCAGTTTAGATTCTTGCCTGTCTTTGATAAATGAGAAAAAACATGTACATTTCAATTTCCTCAACGCCAGAACTACCAGGAACAACCCCCTGTTGTGCTTCTCAAAGACCTTTGTGTTAAATTAAACATCAAGGTTCTGAAACTGTGGGGAAGGATATTTCCATGACAGAGAGTACATACCTGAGACCTAGGGAGACAGCTAAGTCTTTTCCTACCAGTGGAGTGATATCCCCCAAAGAGCACCTTTGATCCTCAAATTAGTCCTCACTTATAATTTAATATACCACAACCAGTCTGCTGTTTCCTTACGTTTAGCTTTAAAAGGCAGCTGTTAGAATCAAGGAAAATAAAAATTTAGATGTTTAGAGGCTAGTTTAATTTTCAACCTAAATACTGATAAGATTTATACGTATTTTGTGCTTATTACAGATATTTTACATTCTTCAGACAAATCATCAAGTGCCTACTTCCATGCCTCCTGGTCTTCTGTGTGGGCACATACTTTGCCCCCTATGAAAACCCATGGAAGACGGTGATGGGATTAGGAACTCCTTTTACAAATGAACAAATTGAGACCTAGAAAGGAGGTAACTTCCTGGAGATCACTCCCATCAGTAAGTACATGGACACACTGGGAATGACAGGTAGTGGATAAATTAAAAATCAGATAGTTGGACAGATTCTGCAGCGTCTGTGCTTAACCAATGCACAATTTAAGAGACACGTTCAGTTGAGCCTTTATAGAGTCAACTGTGTGAGCAAGATTTGAGCCTTTTTGTGTGATCATGGCCTCTAACACAGAGAGAAAAGTGCTCCTCCTTCCCGATGGCTCTGAAGACATGGATGGTCATTCTGGTGACTGCTCCAGGGAATGAGTCTCTTACACACTCACATTGTTCACACTCCTGGGTTCTCCAATGTTCCACTTGTGAATAAATGTCCTCATCTGACTGCTGTATTTAAATCTGAGGTTCACGGAAAATAATTTTTTTAATGTAGGAAGAAAAGATTCATTCACCCTTCTTTAACAAATATAGGGTTCCTTGCTCTTTTTCTTTTAATAAAGTTTTTTTAATTTTTGGAAATTAACACTATTAGATAAATTAAATCTCTCTTTATAAGAGTGCAAATTATGTACAATCAAAAGATCACATCTATTCTTTTCCTTCGGGACACAGAGGGCATTAACATAAAGAATTCTATTTTAATACAGGCCCAAAGAAAGGACAACTTAGTAATTAGCACTAATGACACCACTGTTACACACTAACATTTTGGGTAAATGTTATTTGAACAAGTTCTAATGAGATTTTCTGTTTCATACCCATACAAAAACCTCTGCCACAGCAAAGCAGATCAGAAAACTTAAATTTTCTATTATAAGCCAAAGAAAGAAGTATAAATGCTAATGCATGTCACTGGAGTGCTAAAAGTTCAGGAAGAGAAATATTTTTGGAAAAGTGAAATGACTCTTTTCTCCTAAATAAATAAATAGAGGTTATTTCAATATTCTTTTCCTCTAATTAGAGTTCATCTTAGAAATTCATAGGGAAATATGAAAGAAATTGGTCAACATACTTGGTGGGCAAGAGAGTACTTCTATCCTTGCTGGGAAAGGTTCATCCAGCTGTTTAAGTTTTGCTATCCATTCAGAGCACAGACTACATAATACTGATTTTGCTGAATGCTTCTTTGTAAAGCTGTAAAAATACCTGTTTTAAATGAATTCTTCCCCCTCATAAGAGTGTCAACTTTAAATGCAGAGGTCATACAGTTCATTAGGGGGAATTCTCCAGTTCATCAGCAATAGGTTTTGAACACCTGGCATTTCACCCAAACAATACCCTTGGAACTGTATTTGGCACACCAGTAGTCAAGCCACATCTTCAGACCCTTGTCGAGGACAAGGGGAGCCTAGACCATGCTACCTCTGTAAGAGAGGATGTGAGCCATCAAGGGAGACTGCTTCAAATGAAAGAGCACAATGCCTCAGAACCAGATTTCCTTCTCTAGTTTGAATATGGTCTCTACCATTTCCTAGTTGCACGACCTTAACAAAATAGTTACAAGACAATCTCTTCTCATCAGCCTTCTCAGGTATAAATAGAAATAATAATAGCACTTCTCTCACAGAGTGTGTGAGGATTAAATGAGTTAGTAAGGGCTATCTAAGTGTGTGGGATCACTGCAGCAAAAATTCACTATTTTTATCAAATAAATGATTTCATGATCTTAACAGTTCTCTAGGCAACTGGAAACTATATCATCCTCCTCAATGGAGCTGTATTTGTGAACTCCTAGAAGGAAAAATCTCAACTATGAGGTCTAATCATCAGCAAATCCTGGAATTCAGAATAAAGATGTAACTGACTTGAGGAACACATTTCAAAACCCCACAGCGGAGGTACAGCCACAAGACGCTCATTAAAGAAAATTCCCCAGAGGGAAGAGACTCAGGTTTTAGTTACGTGGAGTTTCTTATAACAGATGTTCTGTGAAGGAATAGAAGAGCAGAGGAAATTTAGCTGACAGCGTCTTCCCAATAGGGCCGATTAGTGAGCCTCGGTGCATAAAACTTCCTGCCTGTTGCTTTCTGGTGCCACAGGTAAGACTCAGCATCTGGAATCAGTTAGCCATGGCATCTCTTCCTGTCCCATTCAGGGAGACTGAGAAACAGGCCAGCTCCCTTACACTGGAAAGGCCTCTGGCCCAGAGAATAGAACTTCTATATTTAAAGCCAAGTTAAGTATAGGCACCTGTTCTACCTATTTTTCCCTTAGCAATTCTGTATCTCAATTATAAGTGTGGCAGACTCCTAGACAAGATCACAGAATATTTTTTTTCTTTGAAGGCACTGTAAAGATGATCAGTGGTTTTCAACCTTGGGCATGCATCCAGATTTAACTTGGGGAGAGGGAAGCAGGCATCTGATAGAGATCATGTGGCCCCACCTTCCAAATTTCTGATTCAGCAGATTGAGTATGGGGCTCTAGAATCTGCATTTCTTCTTTTTTTAAAAAAAATATTTATGTATTTTAGAGACAGAGAGAGAGAGAGAAATAGCACAAGCAGGGAAAGGGAGAGAGAGTAGAGAAGCAGACTCACAGGTGGGGACACAGGGCTTGGTCTCAGGACCCTGAGAGCCAAAACCAAAAGTCAGTTGCTTAACCAAATGAGCCACCCAGGCACCCCCAGAGTCTGCATTTCAAACAAGTTTCCAAGTAATGCTGAGACTCCCTTCCTAGGATCACACTGTGGGGACCACTGGTCTCATTCAAGTCTGCCATTTTAGAGCTGAGAAACCAGCATGAGAGTCAAGTAAAGTTACCTAATAGCTAATTGGTACAAGAGTCACTGTTAGTGAAAATAGAGGCAAAGTGTCTCAGAAAACTGCCACCTGAAGTGACTCTGAAGAGAACCTTCAGAATGGGGTCAGCGATTTCATAGTCTTAGTTGTTATTATTTCATTTCACATCAGGTTTCCCTCCTGGGGCTTCCACATTTGGCAGCTCAAACAGAAGCCATCATATACATTGAGTCGCCAGTTTGGTGTGATTTTTAAGAAGTTAAGAGGCTTCTCTATATGCTATCTACTCTTTTCCCTTTCTCGCAAGCATCTTGTGGTTTAAATGCTTTTGTTTTCACGTGGCAGAAAACCCAAAACATGAAGGTTTAAATAATCAAAGTGTTGGCTCTTGTAATAAGAAATCTAGGGAAATATTTGGTTTCAGGCAGAGCTGGATTCAAGGCATCAAGGGTTGTCTCCAGAATCCAGTCTACTTCCTTCTCTCAGATCTTCTCTGCTTTCTCCGATGTCGGCTCTATTCTCAGAGTCCTTGATGAGCAAAATGACCTGCAGGAAATCCAACTGAATTCGACTGAAATCGAGAGCCCACCATATACCTCTGTTGGTTACACTGATTTCCTGTATCTCATTACCTCTAATTGGAACATCTGTAATTCCTGGAAAAAAATCACTGTGGTCAGAGGAATGTGATGTTCTCATTGGCTAGACTTGGTGATAGAGTCAATTCTACACACAGCACATGTTCTAAGCATGGGAGTCCAGGGTGCCCAGAGGAAAATTTGAGCACTGTAATCAAAAGAAAGAGTAGGAAGGGTGAAGACATGTTGGGTGCAAAAATAACAGAAGGCCACTATGATTCACTGGGGACATGACAGGAAGCATTACTAATTTCCTACTATGTGCCCAGAGCCAAGATAAATGTCAAGAGAGATTTTGAAAGAAAGGAAGGGAGGGAAAGAGGGATGAAGGAAGGAA
>PITA01016667.1:0-45810 GCA_004023965.1 Spilogale gracilis
AGTATCTTATGGTTTTTGGTGCTATAGTAAATGGAATCGATTCTCTGATTTCCCTTTCTATTTTTTCGTTGTTGGTGTATAAGAATGCAACTGATTTCTGCGCGTTGATTTTGTATCCTGCCACATTACCAAATTGTTGTATGAGATCCAGTAGTTTGGGGGTAGAGTCTTTTGGGTTTTCCACATATAGTATCATGTCTAGATGTATGCTTGTATTGTTTTAAAAATACATCTGCTTTTTATTTTTTATTTATTTTTTATTTATTTTTTTAAGATTTTATTTATTTGACAGAGAGAAACACAGCCAGAGAGGGAACACAAGCAGAGGGACTGAGAGAAGGAGAAGCAGGCTTCCTGACGAGCAGGGAGCCTGATGTGGGACTCAATCCTAGGACTCCGGGATCATGACCTGAGCCGAAGGCAGTCGCTTAACCAACTGAGCCACCCAGGCGCCCCAAAAATACATCTGTTTTTTTAAAGATTTACTTATGTATTTAAGAAAGAGCAAGCTCAAGTGGACGAGGAGGGGGAAAGGCAGAGGGAGAGAGTCTTCAAGCTGACTCCCCCTGAGTGCAGAGTCCGATGCAGGGCTCCATCTCACGACCCATGAGATCATGACTCAAGCTGAAACAAAGAATGAGATGCTTAACCGACTGAGCCACCCTGGCACCCCTAAAAACACGTATTAACGATATAAAATGAAAAACACTTTGCTTCCTGTATCACAAAGGATAGCATACTCTACACTTTTGCACCCTTTGCTTTCGCATTTTACAACGTATCATGGAAATTCTTTCTTTTTTAACTTTGTTAAACTAACTTTGTTAGTTTGCTCCTTTATATCAGACTGGCTTTATATTTGTGTCCTATTTAAGTATATTACAGTATGTGGAAGTCTGTTCTTAATTGTGCCATAAAATACTGGGAGACTTAGTGACTTCACTGAGTTGTACAAAGAGTCTCTTTTCTTTCCTTCTCATCATAGAATAAATGGCTTATTTTTTTAATTTGTTTTTAATTTTTGTTCTCTCTCTCAGTCTAAAGGAATTCCTGCCCAAAGAATACATCAAGCAGAGAGGAGCTGAAAAGAGAATATTTCAGGTATTGGAAATGTACAGAAATTTATTATTCTCTGCACATGCTAGTTTTGTACCCCATACATATACTCTGTTTATATAATAAATGATTAGTGACACCAGAGTAAAGAAGCTGACAGTTCTGCTTTGGGCAGATTTATTATCTTAATCCATACCTTCTTGCTAAATGTTACTTAGTCCTTCTGAGAAAAATGTGCATACATTTAATTTCAAAGGCATTATCTTGATAGTGTCAAAACAAGGTGATTTGCTCTTAAAATGCACTGAAGAAGCAGCTACAAGTAGCTTCTTTGTCCTGATATTTGTTTTTTGAAGCTTAGAATTTGAAAACTGGTGTCTTTTTAAAATTCAGTGTTTTTTCCCCTAAACTTCAGAGCGTTTTCTCTTCCAGGCAAACAGTGAGAAAAGCCCTATCATCAACTTTGCCATAAAACAATCACTCTATCAAATCCAAAATATTAAAGTCTTCTTTGGTATTGAAATGCAAATACAAGTTGAAGTAGAAATGTCCTGTCCACAGTCTTGAGTCCAAGCGTTTATATCCCCTGCTCTTTGGAAGACCATATATTTTGGGTGAATGTTAGAATGATACCTCTCCTGGAGAACATTATTTTAGCTCTCATTGAAAATGTTGGTTCTAAACCTTTGTGGATATGAAGTTCTTCCAAAAGTGGATTAGCCTTTGGACCCTGGTCTGCCATGCTACACGGAATGAATTGTTGCCCATACATATAAAATCTCTGGGGGTTTGGGCTCCAGTTTTTTTTAGGAAGCCCTGCATTCGAACTTAGTCAGCGGGTACATGTGTCACAGAGGGGTCTCCGACACAAACATCAGTGACTGAGCATCCGTAGCGACTGTGTGTGCCATATACCATAAGCGCCTCTACCGAGTCCACATGCTAGCAGAGCTGTAATAACGGGCTTGCTGCTGTTGCTTGTAGGAGCATAAGAACTGTGGAGAGATGAGCGAGATAGAAGCCAAGGTCAAGTACGTCAAACTCGCCCGATCCCTCCGGACGTACGGTGTGTCCTTTTTCCTGGTGAAGGTGAGTTGGGCAGGGTGTAGGGTGCAGAGGGCTGTTTGCTGGCAAGCTTGCTTTGTTGTCCAGAGACCCTTAGCATTTGCAGAGGAAGCATCTGGCCAGTGGTCACCTGAGTTTAGCCCCCGGGGCAGACACAAACTGTGTGAGCTATAAGGCTCATGAATGAGCCTGGCGGCCCTTGGGGCTCCAGGCACTTGTGTCTTGGCCTGGCACACTGTCGCTGCCGTGAAGTCACTAGAGGAGTACGTTTATGTCTGGTTGTTATCACTTTCCTCTGAAAATGTTTCACTTAAGATGACTGCGAGTACCCTGGACTAAATGAAGGCTGTTGATACCAAATTGAATTTATGTTATGTAGTAAATACGGTACTTACATGGTATACTTTCTGGTGGGCTTTGGGATTTTCTATGGCCTTCAGATCTGATTTCATGGAATTGTTTGCCTTTGTATTAGAAGGAAAGAGGTGGATCTTTGAAGTTCAAGACTGAGACCCTGGATGGTTGTGTTCTTAAGTGGACTAAAGCGCTCTGCTCTCATTAGCTTCTTTCCTCTAGTGGGGCCTGACCTCACATGCTGTTTTAGTCATCTCATAGTAGGTTTCATTGATTGCCACTTGTTTTGCTTTGACTCTTGACTCCCTGCCTCTTGCCCTTGGCCCTGAAAGAAAACTCTGCCATGTGAAGTTTCTCATGTTGCTTACGGCAGAGGACAGTGTTACCAACTGTGAGGTGGCTACCAGGGACAGACATCCCAGGGTCCGAGTCAAGGTGCTTTAAGAAGCGTGCTTTCCTCACTGCTAACGAGAACTACAGAAGAAGCAAATTACACTGTCCTCTAGGATCTTTGAGGGTAGAGATGCTTTTCTTGACTCTATTCAATACTGGAGAAAGCTGCTTCCTTTCGGGTGAGGAACAACAAAGGTGTTACACTGAAGAAAGGGCTACACTTCACACTGATAAGTTACTTAAACCAGACAGCCCTTGCTTTTATGCCCTAAAATGCAAATGATGAAAGCATAGGTGAATCACTTTGTTTTTCAGAAAAGCATGTAGAAGTTGAATTTTTCATATTTAGTGTGAGTTTTAAACTGTCAGTGAATTTTTGAATGGTGCTGATGTATTGAGGTATGGATGACTCCATTTCCCTGGAATGACTCCACTGTCACCTGCTTTCATCCCTCTAGAATGGGAGTTACCCTACCCTCACCATGAGCAGATGGTGCAATCTGCTCGTTTCAGAAGAAAAAGCTGCTTTTCATTTGTTATTCTGAAGAATAGTAGATGGCAGATGAGTTCCAATACTTCATAGGGACAAAGATGAAACAAATTTTGAACATGTCCAATGCCTTGGTCTCAGTTTCCATACTTTCTTGAGTTTTCCTGTAGTCCCTTATTATGAAATTCATCTCTTGTATTCATATTGTTTTCCATTAACCCCATCACATTGATACAGTCAGTTTCAGTGAGGTGCATATCGTTTAGTATATTTAGGAAAATACATAACACACAGCAAACTACATGTCATTAGGAAAAGCCCTTGAACAGCAAGGTCCAGAAAAAATAGTGTTCTCCAAGGCTCATTTAGGGCCTGAGAAAAGTTTTTCCATGGCTAGTAGAATAATTAGAGGTAGAGCACAGATCTTCTGGTTATTGCAAGGTCTGGTTAAATGAAAACTTCTTTCACAAAAGTATTTAAGGCAAAATAAGAATGTGGCGGAAATTTCCTTCTTTCGTCCCTCTATCCCTCCCTTTTTCCTTTTCTTCTTTTCATGTCTTTATTTTTATTTTTAATTTTTTTAGATTTTATTTATTTATTTGACAGAGAGAAACACAGCAAGAGAGGGAACACAAGCAGGGGGAGTGAGAGAGGGAGAAGCAGGCTTCCCGCCAAGCAGGGAGCCCGATGTGGGGCTTGATCCCAGGTCTCCAGGATCATGACCCGAGCCGAAGGCAGTTGCTTAACCAACTGAGCCACCCAGGCGTCCCTATTTTCAGTAAGTCACTGAAATTATAATTTCTGAAACATTTAGATATCGATATTGAACACAATCATACCACAAGGCCTCAGGATTATTCATAGATATTCTCAGAGTAGTTAGATATATTTACAGGTGCTTCTATCCTATTCTATATCTGTGACAATGTTGACCTAATATGCAGAGCATTATTCTTTGTGGTTATAAAAGGAAGTGCTAGGGGCGCCTGGGTGGCTCAGTTGGTTGAGCGACTGCTTTCAGCTCAGGTCATGATCCCGGAGACCCGGGATCGAGTCCCACATCGGGTTCCCTGCTCGGCGGGAAGCCTGCTTCTCCCTCTCTCACTCCTGCTTGTGTTCCCTCTCTGGCTGTGTTTCTCTCTGTCAAATAAATAAATAAAATCTTTAAAAAAAAAATAAAATAAAATAAAAGGAAGTGCTTGGGGATTGGAGTTAGGAAGATTGGCCTGGCATCCAGGATGGCGACATACCCCTATGTGGGAAATAGCAGAAACTCATATGTCTTTGAGAGACATCCAAAACCTCCCTCAGCCTCAATTTCTTCATCTGAAAAATGGGAGTGATAATGCCTTACAGAGCTCTAGTGAAGATTAAGTGAGATGATATATGTAAAGAAATGTAGTGCCTAGTGGGGGTATCTGGGTGGCTCAGTCAATTTTAAGGGTCTGCCCTTGGCTTAGGTCATGATTTTAGGGTTCTGGGATTGAGCCCTGCGTTAGTCTTCCTGTTCATAGGAAACCTGCTTCTCACGCTCCTCCCTTCTTGTGCTCTCTCTCCTTATCTCTCTCTCTCTGTCTCTCAAATAAATAAATAATATCTTTTTTAAAAAATGTAGTACCTGAAAAGCAAGGATATTTGATAATTTTTGGATTATTCCTGATCCTTCCCACATCTCCCTAATCCCTAGCTCCTGAGTCTTCTAACTTATAATTGGTTTTTAGCACCCATGATGTGGAACAAGAGTTGGTAAATTTCTCTAGTAAATGGTCAAATGGTATCTTAGGCTTTGCAAGCCATACTGTTTGTCTCTGCCCATGTGGCCCGAAAGCAACCATAGGCAATACGTAAATGAGTACTTAGATTGCTATGAAGCTTTTTTGGAGTCTGAAATTTCAGTTCCATGTAATTTTCATATGTCACATAGTATTATTCCTTCTGTGGGTCCCCCGTCCCAACTACTTAAAGATGGAAAATTCACTCTTATCTCTCAGGCTGTGAAAAAGAAGGCAAAAAGCTGAGGTTAGCACTGGATGTAGTTTGCTGACTCTGATACAGAGAATATCTGTAAGCTATTTAATGAATCCTCAGGGAATGGTTTTATATGGCAGTATTCTCAGTGGCTAAGAATAAGCTTTGAAAAGAAACACTTAGATTTGGATTTTGGCTTTGCTGCTGAGTTTTACCTTAGATAAGTTACTTTACCTTCTGCCCTTTTTTTCTTTTTTTTAAGATTATTTATTAATTTATTTGACAGAGAAATAGAGAGCCCAAGGAGGCACAGCGGCAGGGAGAAGGAGAGGGAGAAGCAGGCTCTTCACTGAGCAGAAAGCCCAATGAGGGGCTCAATCTCAGGACCCTGGGATCATGACCCGAGCCGAAGGCAGCTACTTAGCTGACTGAGCCACCTAGGTGCCCCTATTACTTTACCTTCTGTCTATGCATGTTTGGTCACCTATAAAATTGTGACTTTTTGTGAGGTTTAAATGAGATAATAGAGAAAAGTGGACTGTGGCATATCCAATCTTAATGAACGGAAACTATAAATGTCTGAGTTTTACTCTTAGAGTAACTTCTTTTGCATTTTATCTTGATACACTAACCAAAACCCCATAACGCAGTGGTAAGCCATTTCTCGTGATTTGCAAAGGATCTTGTTTCATTCTAGGAAATTCTTGTGTAAACCTTCTTCCTCATATATAAATTTGTCTTTTAATTTTCCCTGTTAGCCACAGCCAGAGCTTTGAGGTGTGAGATACCTGGGGAGCTGACCCACTTCTCCCCTTAACTATAAAGGCATCACGGAGGGCATTGGAGCCTCTCAGAATTGTGAATTAAGTTGAATAAATAACCATTTGTTAGAGAAAAATGACTATCGAACAGGATCTTTAAAACCATTTTGCTCCTTTTTTTTTTTTACATTTTATTTATTTAAGGGATTTCTGCACCCCAGCATGGGGCTTGAACCCACTACTCTGAGATCAAGAGCCTCATGCTCCTCCGACTGAGCCAGCCAGGTGCCCCTAACACCATTTTGCTCGTGAGCAGCCATCCCTTTCTGCCATGCCCCTAAGAGAAATAAATGTACTCATAACACAGCAGAACACACAAGCCCACACTTGGTTGCCAAGCCAAGGCAGAATTCCAGGGAGCACAGCTGGATCATAGGCTTAGTTGAAGTTAGGGGCCTGGAGTCATAGTGTAAATCTCCCACGTAAGACACAGGTGACATAAGAATCTGCCACTCTCTGCACACATGAGAAGAGTTGGAAGAAGAGCAGGCTTGACCACAGCCAGCCACCAGTTTTGGGGGAGTTTTTTGTTTGTTTTTTATATTTATTTAAATTCAATTAGCCAATATATGGTACATCATTTTTCTGTTTTTATATTTATTTATTTAAATTCAATTAGCCAGTCTGTAGTACATCATGTCGTGTTGAGTGATTCATTAGTTGTGTACAACACCCAGTGCTCATCACATCATGTTCCCTCCTCGTTGCCCATCACCCGGCTACCTCATCTCCTCTACCCGCTCCTCTTCTACAGCCCCTTTATTTCTCAGAGTCAAGAGTTGGTCTTGGCTTAAAGCCACAGTGATGGCTGAGATTGGCTTGAAAGAGGAGGGGCAGGGCTTGTTAATGAAGCCTGCCTCCTCTGATGGAATGCATTCCTTCTCCTGCCTGTAAGTTATGCAAGCTCAAGACATCTTCCTAACAAAACCAGCCTAATGAGGACCACCTGAAGAGAAATTTCTACTGCATGGCAGCAGCCACTGGCTCTGTGTGTCTGTGCTTGAGAGATGGGACTTCCATGGGCTCTGCCTAGTCTGCTTGCTTTGCTGGAGAGAAAAGGACACTGGTCTCTGTAGCTGAAGTTGGCAAGGCTGGGTGTAGGGTGGACTGAGCTGTGTGGGTTATGGGGAGGAAGAGGAAACCCCTCCCTAACGTGGAGGCTCTACCACTGTGGGTCTAAAGCAGATCTCCTTGGGGAAAAACCGATGTGGCTCATCCTGAGCTGAGCCTTTCACTCTTCTAACCTTCTCCAGCTGTTCTGCATTTTGTGGGTAAGCCCTGAAATCATTTGATCCCTTGACAGTGGTCTCTGTTGCTGGGTTTCAGCATGTTCTGCGTTTCTTCTGCTCCTCCCCCTTCGGATGGAATGCCCACCCTGCCCTGTGACTCCCTCTCCTATCCAGAATGAGCTCGACAAGAACCAGGGCAATCCGTCACAATTCTGTGTTTGCGCACCCCAAAGCCTCTTACCCGCCGGGAGGACAGCTACAAACCGTATTTTATTTCCGAACCCCTCTGGGTCCCAGCAGATGGGCTCATGCCAGCCCTGGGTGCCTAACTGCCTAGAACCTCTTTGCCTCAGTCTCTTTGTGGCTTCTGAAGGCAAGTTGGGCTCTCTGGCATCGTCCACCCTGCAGTGATTTTACCACTTGCAGAACCAGCCTCTCTTTACAAAGAATCTGATGCTTCTCAGTGTTTTTTTTTTAAGGACTGGGAGGTTCTTCTATTGTCATATTCCTCTTGTCAGACATCCACGCAGATTCCTGATCTTGTTCTCTCCTCTTTCTGGGAGGAAGCTGGAGATGTGCCCTAACCTTGACCATTGGATGGCTTATGAACTGCCCAATGGGGGCTAGCAGCGATTTTTGTCTTCTCGGATTACTTTCACCAGAGAAGAGTACACGGTGGTAGACAGTCAGCTTTTGAAGTCAGAGATGTTTTGAGCTACTCACATTTGTGTTCCATTCGTGGCTTTTCCAATCACTGCTGTTTGCCTTGGACGAGTTGGTGGTCTCTTCTTTTGCAAAATGGGGATGCTGATACCAACATTTGAGGGATGCTCTGAAAATTAGTAGATAATATTTACTAAGTACTTAGCACATTTGTGTTATTTTCAAATTGCCTATCCCTTTGTATGCATATATAGTTTGTGTGTGCTAATTTGTATGTATATTCCCTAAGAATAGTAATTTAGGCATTGCTAGGTTTCAGTAAATATTTGGGAAGTGTCGGGGACGTGCGTGATCCGCCCCTCCCGCCATGCCCAAGCCACCAGAAACTTTGGTGGAGGTACCCGTGAATGTGAACGAAAGTCCCTCCGGGCTTTCCCCCACCCAGAAACTGGAAAGCCACATACCCTGTGGGTCAGGGCAGTATGTCCTTTGTGTGCTTATTTAAGATGTATAGTTCCATTTAATCCTCCTCCTGATAATCATATCTCTGTATCTCTTATCCGTACTTCTTGATCCCTGTGCCTCAATGGTCTCAACTTCTGTGAGTTTAAGCAATCACTCTGTACCCTGCAGTAACAATACTAATCCTGTCTCTAGGGCAGGTGCAAAAGCAGTTAAACATTTAACTCCACCACCCAACTTTCTTACTTGGGAATAATAAAAGACTGGGACCCTTGACAGTCGAGAGAGAGACAAAGGCAGAGGCAGCAAGAGAGCCTGTGAGGAGAGAGCAAGAGAGCCGAAAAACAGCAAGTGAGACTGAGACAAAGCCAGAGGCAGGTGAGAGCCTGCGAGGAGAGAGCAAGGGAGCCACCAAAGAGAAACAGAAGCAAAGCAAGAGGGCCAAAGCCAGAGCTAGAGAGCTAGAGCTAGAAAGCCAATGCTAAAAAGCCAGAGCGTGAGGCTGAGCCTGCTTCATAGGTCTCTCCCCGGGTCTGTCAGCTTGCATCAGATTTCCGCGTCCGTGTCATTATTTCGCCCGCCAGACATCCCGTGGTTCGGGACTCACATCTCTGCCGAGGCTGGCCCCCGGCAGCAATAGGGAAGTATTTTTTTCCTGATAACAACAGAAATATATATATATTTATATTTTATTTATATATATATATATATATATATATTTTTTTTTTTTAAGAGAGGGAGAGAAAGAGAAAAAAGGGGAGAGGGAAAGAGAGGATCTTAAGCAGGTTCTGCAACCAGCACAGAGCTTGATGTGGAGCTCAGTCTCACAACCCTGAGATCATTACCTAAGCCAAAATGAAGAATTGGATGCTTTAACTGACTGCGCCACTCAGACACCCCAGAAATAGATTTTTTAAGTAAATCTTGGGGAATAAGGAAAAGCACAAGAAAATAATACAAATCACTTGAGATGATCATTGCCGCCATTTTATCGTGTAATGAAATTTTCATTTTTAAAAATGTATTTTGAATTTTAAAAAATTTTATTTTTAAAATTAATTTCATGTAGGGTTAAATTATACAGATGGTTTTTATTTTATGTTATATTGCAAATTTGTTGCCATGAATCCAGTTGTTTTCCACTGATACGGTTGTTAATGGTTCTAGAATAGTCTTTTTTGGGAGGTATACCCTAATTTACTTAAGAACTCCCCTGTGGTTGAAAATGTTGGTTGTTTCTGGTCTTTTACTATGATAAACTGTAGTTACACATAATCTTCTCACAAATTTAGAACTTCTTTTTGAGTAATTTTTTAATTAAAATTCAATTAGCCAACATTAGTTTCAGATGTAGTGTTCAATAATACATCAGTTCCATATAAACACCCAGTGCTCATCACTTCATGTGCCCTCCTTAATGCCAATTTGAATAACTTTCTAAACATAAGTTGTGTCAAAAGGGGGAATATTTTTATTTTTTAAATTTTTTTAAAAGATTTTGTTTACTTAGTCGAGAGAGACAGAGAGCACAGAGGGAGAGTGAGAGAGAGAAGCAGACTCCCCACTGAGCAGAGAGCCCAACTTGAGACTCAATCCTAGGGCCCTGGGATCACGACCTGAGCCAAAAGCAGATACTTAAATGACTGAGCCACCCTGGCACCCAAAAGGGGGAACATTTTTATAGCTTTGGACCAATGTTGATGATTTTTTTCCGTAAAGGTTTTGCCACATTAAACTCCCACCCATAGCGATTCTCTTTCATACCTTCTTCACTTCTGAGTATTAATTAAAAAAAAACTCCATTTTATTAATTGAAAACTGAATTAATTACTTGTTCCTTACTTGATTTTTTTTCCTTGTTTTAATTTTTTCCTTGTTTTTATTTTAATCACCTGGTGTTAATCACAATAAGTGCCTTCCTTTAACCTCATCATCTACTTCACCTGTCCTCCCACCCAGCTCCCTTCTGGTAACAATTAATTTGTTCTCTATAGTTAAGAGTCCTTTCTTGGTTTGTCTCTTTTTTCCCCAAACCCTTTGCTCATTTGTTTTGTTTCTTAAATTCCACATTGGAGTGAAATCAGATGGTATTTGTCTTTCTCTGACAGACTTACTTCACTTAGTATAATACTCTCTAGCTCCATCCTTGTCACTGCAAATGGTAATATTTTGTGGCTTTTTATGGCTGAATAATAATCCAGTGTGTGTGTGTGTGTGTGTGTGCGCGCGCGCATAAATGACATCTTCTTTATCCTTCATCATTCGATGGATACTTGGGCTGGAAATAGAATGCTGCTGTAAACATAGGTGTATATTTATCCCTTTGAATTAGTGTATTTATGTTCTTTGGGTAAATACCCAGTAGTGCAATGATTGGATCTTAGGGTAGCTCTGTTTTTAAATTTTTGAGGAATCTCCATACTATTTTCCACAGTGGCTGCACCAATTTGCTTCCCACCAACAGTGCAAGAGGGTTTTTTTTCTCCACGTCCTTGCCAGCACCTATTGTGCTGATGATCCGGAATGATGAGCATCTTTTCATATGTCTGTTGGCCATCTGGATGTCTTCTTTGGAAAAATGTCTATTCATGTCTTCAGCTTGTTTCTTAACTGGATTATTAGTTTTTTTGGTGTTGAGTTATAGGTTCCTTTTTATATTTTGGATACTAACCTTTGATCAGATATGTCATTTGCAAATATCTTCTCCCAACAAAAGGTTGTTTCCCTTGCTCTGCAGGAGATTTTTATTTTGCTTTAGTCCCAGTAGTTTTTTGTTGCTTTTATGTCCCTTGTCTCAGGGGACATATCTAGAAAAAAGTTACTATGACCAATGCTAGAGAAATTATTGTCTCTGCTGTCTTCTAGGATTTTTGTGGTGTCAGGTCTCATATTTAGGTCTTTAATCCATTGTGAATTGATTTTTGTGTATAGTGTAAGAAAGTGGTCTAGTTTCATTCTTTGGCATGTTGCTGCCCACTTTTCCCAAGACCATTTGTTGAAGAGACTGTCTTTTTCCCATTGACTACTCTTTCCTGCTTTGTCAAAGATTAGTTAACCATATAATTGTGGGCTTCTTTCTAGATTTTTTATTCTATTCCACTGATCTCTGTATCTGTTTTTAATGCCAATACCATACTGTTTTAGGTAGTACAGCTTTGTAATATAACTTGAAGTTCAGAATTGTGATTCTTCAAGCTTTGCTTTGCCTGCTTTGCTTTGCTCTACTTTGCTTTGGGTATTTGGGGTCTTTTTTAGTTCCATACAAATTTTAGGATTGTTTGTTCAGCTCTAAAAATTGCTGTTGTTATTTTTATAGGGATTGTTTTAAATATATATATAATTTTGGGTAGTAGAGACATTTTAACAATATCTCTTCTCCTAGTCCATGAGCATGGAATATCTTTCCATTTCTTTCTGTCTTTAATTTCTTTCATCAGTGTTTTATAGTTTTCAGAATACAGGTCTTTAACCTCTTTTATTAGTTAATTCCTAGGTATTTTATTATTTTTGGTGCAACTGTAAATGAGATTGTTTTCTTAATTTCTCTCTGTACTGCTTCATTATTGATATAGAGAAATGCAGCGGATTTCTGTATGTTGATTTTGTATCCTTTGACTTTAATGAATATGTTTATCAATCTAGCAATTTTTTGGTAGTCTTTCAGGTTTTCTCTGTAGAGTATCATGTCATCTGCAAATAGTGAAAGTTTTACTTCTTCCTTACCAGTTTAGGTGTCTTTTATTTCTTTTTGTTGTCTGATTGCTGTGGTTAAGACTTCCTGTACGTATTGAATAAAAGTGATGAGGGTGGACATCCTTGTCTTGTTCCTGACCCTGGGGAAAACCTTTTATTTTTTTCCCCACTGACATTAGCTGTGGGTTTTTCATATATGGCCTTAGCTTTAGGTTTTTCATATATGGCCTTTATTATGTTGAGGTATGTTCCCTCTAAATTTTGTTGAGGGTTTTTGTAATGAATGGGTGTTGTATTTTATCACATGCTTTTTCTGTATCTATGAAGTGATCACTTGGTTCTTACCCTTTGCTTATTGACATAATGTATCATGTTGATTGATTCACGATTACTAAACCACCCTTGCAGCCCAGAAATAAATTCCACTTGATTGCAGGAAAGTTTTGCAATGTATTGTTGATTTTGGTGTGCAAACATTTTGTTGAGAATTTTTGCATCAGTGTTCATCGGAGATACTGACCTGTAGTTCTCTTTTTTTGTGGTGCCTTTATGTGGTTTAGTTTCAGGGTAATGCAGGCCTCATAGAATGAATTTTGAAGCTTTCGTTCCTTTTCTGGTTTGTTTGTTTGTTTGTTTGTTTGTTTGTTTTTCTTGAATAGTTTGAGAAGAATAGGTATTACTCTTCTTTAAATGGCTGGTAGCATTTGCTTCTGAAGCTATCTGGTCCTGGACTTTTGTTTGTTGGGAGTTTTTGATTACTGATTCAAGTTCTTTGCTCGTTATCAGTCTGTTCAAATTTTCTGTTTCTTCAGTTTTGGTAGTTTTTGTGTTTCTAGGAATTTTATCCATTCCTTCTAGATTGTCCAATTTGTTGACATATAGTTTTTCAAAATACTTTTTTCTTAAAAGATTTTATTATTTGCAAAACAGGTAGGGGCAGAGGGACAAGCAGAGTACCCACTGAGTGCAGAGCCTGACTTGGAGCTCTATGCCAGGACCCTGAGATCATCCACTCAGACCAAGTCAGATGCTTAACTGACTGAGCCACCCAGGCACCCCTCATAATATTCTCCTACAATTATTCATATTTCTGTGGCATTGGTTGTTATTTTTCTTTTCTCATTTGTCATTTATTTAAGAACTTCTCTATTTTTTCTTGATAAATCTGGCTAGCAGTTTTTCAATTTTATTGAGTTTTATCAAAGAACCAGCTCCTTGTTTCATTGATTTGTTCTTTTTTGTTGTTGTTTCTATATCATTTATTTCTGCTTTAATCTTTATTATTTCCTTCCTTCTGCTGATTTTAGGTTTTGTTTGTTTTCCTTTTTCTAGCTCCTCCAGGCATAAGGGTTAGGGTATTTGAGACTTTTCTTGCTTTTTAAGGTATGCCTATGTTGCTATATACTTCCTCCTTAGAACCACTTTTGCTGCATACCAAAGATTTTGAACCATTATATATTTTCATTTTCATTTGCTTCCCTGTACATTTTTATTTCTTTCATTTCCTGGTTGATCTACTCATTGTTTGCTAGTATGTTCTTTAACCTCCATGTATTTGTGGTCTTTCCAGAGTTTTCCTTGTGGTTGGCTCTAAGTTTCACAGCATTGTAGTCAGAAAAGATGCATGGTATGACTTCGATCTTCTTGAACTTATTGAGACTTCTTTTGTGGCCAACTACGTGACCTTCCATGTGCCTTTGAAAAGAACATATATTATGCTGTTTTAGGATGAAATATTTTGAAGTTATCTGTTAAATCCATCTAGTCCAGTATGTCATTCAAAGTTATTATTTCCTTATTGATTTTCTATTTAGGTGATCTTTCTATTGATATAAGTGGGTGTTAAAGTCCCCTACTATTATTGTTTTATTATCACTTAGTTCCTTTATGTTTGTTATTAACTGCTTTATGTATTTCGGTGTTCCTGTTTTGGGTGCATAAATATGTATAATTGTTAGATCTTCTTGTTGGAGTGTCCCCTATATTATTATGTAGTCTCATTCTTTGTCTCTTATTACAGGCTTTCCTTTAAAGTCTGTTTTGTCCAATATAAGTATTGGTACTCTTGCTTTCTTTTGACATCCATGTGCATGATAAATGTTTCTTCATCTCCTCTTTTTCATTTTGCAAGTGTCTTTAGGTCTAAAATGATTGTCTTGTAGGCAGCATATAGATGGTTCTTTTTTTTTTTTTTAATCCATTCTGTCACCTTATGTCTCCTTTATTCTTTGTTGGCCTGGGAAACTCTTTATTCTGTTTCTATTCAGAGTGATAGTCTTGCTGGATAGAGCATTCTGGACTGTAGGTTTTTCCCATTCAGCACATTTAATATATCATGTCACTCCTTTCTGGCTTGGAGAGTTTCTGCTGAAAAATCTGCAGGGTTTATTTGTATGTAACTGTCTTTTTTGTCTTGCTGCTTTAAAAATTTTTCTTTATCACTATATTTTGCCATTTTAATTATATTATGTCTTGGTGTGGATTTGCTTTTGTTGATTTTGTTGGGGTTCCTCTCTTTCTCCTGGATCTGTAAATCTGTTTCCTTCCCCTAGAGTAGGGAAGTCTTCAGCTATTATTCCTTCACCTAAAGTCTCTGCCCTCTTTTCTTGCTCTTTTTCTGGGACTCCTATAATGTGAATGTTATTATGTTTGATGGAATCACTGAGTTCCCTCAGTCTGTTCTCATTTTGCATAATTCTTTTTTCTCTCTGTTGTTCAGTTTGATTACTTTCCATTACGCTGTTTTCTAAGTCATTAATTCATTCCTCTGTTTCTCCCAGCCTGCTGTTCATTCCATCAGGCTTATTTCTCATTTTGTTTACTGAGCCCTTGATCTCTGCTATATTATTCCTCATCTCTGTGTTAATGGTCTCATTGATATTGTCCACTCTTTTCTCACGTCCACTGAGTATCCTTATGCTCATTGCTTTAAATTCTCTATCAGGCATATTACTTATATCTGGTTTTGTTTTTGTTTTTAGATCTCTGGCTATGGCCTTGTCCTGTTCTTGCATTTGGGACAAATTATTCTGTCTTCTCATTTTGTCTGTCTCTGTACCTATTTCTGCTTGTTAGGAATGTCAATTATAGCTCCTGTTCTTGAGAGTAATGGCTTTATGAAGAAGAGGTCCTATAATGCTCTGCACTATAGTGTCCTCTGTTCACAGGGCCTGGTGCTTCCAAGAGTATCTCCAAATGTGTGTTGTGTGCACTCTGCTGTTGTGTCCTGACCACTTTATACTACCAGCGCATTGTCTACAGAGACTCTCTTTGCCTTTCGTGGGCAGTGTTTGGTCCTTTGCGTAATTGTGGCATGTTTTAACTAGATATGCTCTGATCTGCTTGTTAAATGACACCTGTCACCACCACTGCTAAAACCAAGGCCCTGAAAAACTCCCAGGCTAGAAGATGTGGTGTGGACCAAGGGTTTGCATCTGTCTTCTGGGGCAAGGGACCTGCTGGCTCTGAAGCACGTGTTACTGGGAAGGGTAGTTCCACCAAGGTGTATTCCGGAATGTGTGGAGGGAGGAAGCTGGGCTTGCTGTAAGCAAGTTAGGTAGCAAGTGTTGATGCTTCATTGGTTCTCACAGGTGGCACTGTGCTTACGCTGAGTGGCATGGGAAATGGTATCAGGCAGCTCTTTTATTCCCATAGGGGTCTCTCTGTGAACACTCCCTCTCTGGGATGTGCTCTGAGATGACATCTAATGTCCCCACTGTGTACTGCAGCTATTCCCATATTTGTCCGTGGGCTTTTTGCCGTGCCTTCTCTCCAGGATAAGCCCAATACCCTTGAGACTCTTTCATCCACTCCCATTGATTTTTAAAGCTCTAGGCTTTAAGTGGCACTGGTTGCAAAACTCATGAAATTTGGCTCCTTTCTCTTTCCAAGACTATTCTTTTTCCCATGTGGTCCCCTCTGTGTTGTCTGTCTCTAACCCTTCTCTTCAATCACCCCTCCCTCTCCAGCACAGTGACCATGATCTATTTCTCTTCCAAGCTGCATCTCCACACTTCCTACCTTTTTTTGTGGCCTCTTCTCTACCTTTAGATGTGGAATTTGTTTTGCCAGTCTTCAGATAAATTTGGGGGGTACTTATGATCTGATAGTTACCTACTTGTATTTGTGGGATAAGGCAAGGAGTAGGGTCCTTCTACTCCACTGCCATCTTCTCCTTGCCCCTCCCCTCAAATCAAAGTTTACTTTATTATTTTAAACACATTTTTCTATCTGTATTCTTTGCCATTCATTTTTCTCGATCTATGGTAACCTTTCACATAGCAGTATAGAAAGTCTTTCACTATTATAATTGTAACTATTTATCCTCAGTCATTTGCTTTTTAATTTTGTTTACAATGAGGTTTCTTTCTTTATCTCCTATTTTCCCTTGGCTTTTTAGATGTATCGGAGTCTATGTATTTGTAGTTAAAGATGTTGATCTTTCTCTTTATGAATTTTCTTTATTTTATTGTTTGTGCTTAGAAATCATTTCACTCCCAGGAATCACAGAAATATTCACCTATATATTCCTGAATTATTAATCTCTCTTAAATTTGTTTTGGCATGAGTGTGAGGTAAGGATCCATTATTTTAATAGGCATGATTACCAGTAAATGATTAAAGTGAATCATAAAAGTCTTTTTCACAGTCAGTAGGTATACATATAAATACCAAAACAAAGACTTCAAATGGAAATATATTTGAGAGATTTAAAAATGGTCTGTGTCTCTTTTAATGAGAAAATTCTACTTTGACGGAGTTTTGGTTAATGCTAAATAACTTATATGCCATATTTAAATTGTACATTAAACCTTTTTTGTTATTCTCTGCATTGGCTACTAGAAGTGGTAATATTTGGAATTTACCTCAACTTTTATTTCTCTGGATATCTTCTTAGTTCTGTCCCTTCTATCCATCACAGTCCATCTTTGGAGCAACCTGCCCTCCTAAACAGCATCTCTTTTCAGGAAGTATGCCTTTGTGGATCTTTCCAGGCTCTTCTGATGTCCCTGTTTTAGCTTCCATGTCTTTAGTTTAGCGTATCATTCACCTAGTCCCAAAACCCTGATTTTCCAGTAGTCCTACCTATTTTGAAACAGTAAATGTAGGTGACCTCAGGTAAGACATCATGAGATCTCTGTTGACTTGGCAAAATCAGATGTAATCAGAGGAGGGCCACTAACCCTGGGTATTTCCTGTTTCAGGAAAAGATGAAAGGCAAGAACAAGCTGGTGCCTCGCCTGCTGGGCATCACCAAGGACTCAGTGATGCGTGTGGATGAGAAGACCAAGGAAGTGCTGCAGGAGTGGCCGCTCACCACAGTTAAGCGCTGGGCAGCCTCACCCAAAAGCTTCACCCTGGTATGGACTGGCAATGGGGAGGACCAACACAGCCTTGGGCAGTATGTTAGGGCGGGAGAGAGAATACAAGCCTGATGGGTTTCCCTGGCCTCCCTGGCCTTAGAGAGCAGTGTGCAGAAGGATAGATAGTGGGGGTCCACGAAAGGCAGAGACTGGCCTGGTCTTCTGTGTTCCTGATGCTGTCCCTAGCATGCCCTGAAAGGAAAGTTGCTAATGCTCAGAGGCTAATCAAAGCCTCCCTCTTCATATCTAGTTGTTTTAGAAGTTCCTAAGCATTATGGGACGCCTGGGTGGCTCAGTTGGTTAAGCAACTGCCTTTGGCTCAGGGCATGATCCCGAAGATCCGGGATCGAGTCCCACATCGGGCTCCCTGCTCTGCGGGAAGCCTGCTTCTCCCTCTCTCACTCCCCCTGCTTGTGTTCCCTCTCTCGCTGTGTTTCTCTCTGTCAAATAAATAAAATCTTTAAAAAAAAAAAAAAAAAAAAGAAGTTCCTAAGCATTGTGACCTCTTGCGGAAGTGTGTTTTCCCAGCCTGCCTAGAAACAGCATACCTCACAGAGGAAATGGCATAGACTTTGGGGTAGTATTCAAAACTAGCTGGTCGTCTCCCATTTCTGATAGAGTTATCTCTCCTCTCTGAGCCTCGATGTCATTAGCTTTGACATGGGAATCATAATACCTATTTCACAGAAGTGCTAAGATCAAACAAGATGATGATAAAATTCTCAGTGTGAAGTCCATGGGAAGCAGGGAGAGTATAGTCATCTAAAGCCCTTCAGACCTGTGAATTCCTCCTCCCCGCTTTAATAGTTGCTCTTAGCAGATTATAATTGTGTTACTTTCTTAACTATAGCCACATTGACATGTAGAATTGATTGGGCTGTTATTCTGTAGGGCAAGTTGAGCAACAAGAGAATTAAATCAGTGTTCAAAGTTATCCATCCCCTAGCACTCCTGAAGTGTACTGTTCTCCAGGTTTAGTGAATACTTGATATATTAGCTTGTATCTAGCTAAGGTCTCATAGTAAGGCATCAGGAAAAACGGTGTAAGGAAGGGGTTTTGGAGGGAGTCTTGAGTTACCTAGTTTGATCATTGGTGGATAGACTCTTGACAGTTGGAACAAATCATCAAGAAACTCCTGTAATCAGTAAGAACTCTACCTGCATGGCCCTTAAGAGGGAGTGTTCATACTTACAGCACTGCATCCTCATCTTCCATGGTATGAAGTTGTGGATGACTTGTAAAAGAGACAAATCAAATCAATAAAACCTGTTATTTAGAAATACTAGAAGAAATGAAAGAGTTCGAAGTAGTTGCCCTTGGGGATGGGAGGGATGGAAAGTAAAGCTGGAAATGGCTATGGCAGGGGCCTGCTGTGTTTTGTTATGTAGCTTTTAGTGCTGTTGGTCTTTGAAAACTAGGTCCAAGTCCCATTATGTTGAAAACAAAAAGTTATTTTAAATGAGAAATGGTTATGAGTCAGTAACTATCTCAAGCACAAGAGAGAATGAATGTCAGTGATGTTTATTAAAGTTGGATTAAAGTTTATAACATGTCTTATTTCTTTCCACTCTGAGCTGCAATTTAATTTCCAGGTATCTGGAGATTCTCCTGTTGTCTTCCTATTATTGATTTTTAGTTCAATTCATTTACAGTTGAAGGACATACACTGTATAATTTCCAGTCTTAGAATTTTAAGGTTTGGTTTATATCACAGGATATGGTCATTCTAGCAGAATGCTCGATGAGTACTTGACAAAAGTATTAGGTAAATGTCAGTTAGACCCTGTTATTTGATGTTGTTCCAGTCTTCCCTAACCTGACAACAGTTGCAGATTTTTGTATTTTTCCTTTGAACTTTCACTGCATGTATTCTGAAGCTGTTTGGTGCTGACATGTAGATTTAAGATCCCTCTGTCATCTTAATGGAGTAATTGTTTAACTGTTTAGTTCTTTTGTTCCTCGTAAATTTGTTTGCTCTGAAATCGGCTTAATCTTAATATTGCCACTCATGATTTTTCAGATTAATGTTTGCATGATAGGGTTTGGTTCCCTTTTTACTTTCAACCTACCTATATTATATTCGAGACCAGTCTCTTACAGAGTGCATGAAGTTGGGTTGTGCTTTTTGAAAAATCTACTTGATCAGTCTCTTTTAATTGGTCTACTTAGACCATTTATATTTCAATCGGATTATTGTTACATTAGGACTTAAGTCTACCATTTTATAATATTTTTCTGTTTATCCCCTCCATTTCTTTTTCCTCTGTTTTTCTTGCCTTCTTTTGGGTTACTTTTTATAGTTCCATTCTTCTTTCTTTTTTTTTTTTTAAGATTTTTATTTATTTGATAGAAACACAGCTAGAGAGGGAACACAAGCAGGGGTAGTGAGAGAGGGAGAAGTAGGTGTCCCGCTGAGCAGGGAGCCTGATGTGGGGCTCGATCCCAGGACTCCAGGATCATGACCTGAGCTGAAGGCAGACATTTAATGACTGAGCCACCCCGTCACCCCCCCCATTTTGATTTCTCTAGAATGCTTTTGAGCATATCTCTTTGCTTAGCATTCTTAGTGATCTAGATATTACCAGATATGTAAAGAATTAATTATAACCCATAGGTGTGGATGTTTACCACTTTAAGAGAAGCATAGAAACTTCACTTCTATTTAGGTCTTTTTACAGTCCCCACTTTTTGAAAATAATTATTCAAAGAAATAACTTCTGTATACATTGAACACCATGTGAGATGGTGTTACAACTTTTGCTACAACCATAGAATATGATAAGTAAAACTCATGAAGTAAAGGATAAATTACTATATTTCCTTCTATTTTTATCCCACTGTTGTTTTCTTTTTAACTTCCCCAGCCTCCTGTTACCGTTTTCTTTGTGTTTGAAGAGCTGCCTTTAGCCTTTCTTTTTTTTTAAGGCATAATAAAAATTTTTATTTCTTTTAATTTATTGAGTCTTGAAAGTTGGCCCAATGATGTCTGCAAAGCTCTATGAATTAGTGGTAAAAAATAATTTATTAAAATTGGGGTAACTAATTAAGTATGCAGTATAATAATCATCCCTTAACATTATCTAATAAATGATTTTCTTCACTTAGTCAAAAGGAGAGAAATTAATACTACCTGAGATTTTAATATGCCCAAAGGTAGTCAAAAAAATCATTTTGAAAGTAACGTTTTCTATTCATCTTGGGTCTACTGTCATCTTTTTTTTTTCTTTTTTGAATAGCAATTTATTTATTTTATTTTATTTTATTTTTTTACTTTAAACACCTATTGCATGGAGCACTGGATGTGGGGAATGGGCAATGAATCTTGGAACACCTTTGGCCATTCTTTAAAGGAAGTTAGATCTGCTAAAAATAATTTTCTCAGCTTTCCTTCTTCTTAGAATGTCCTTATTTCCCCTTCATTCTTAAAGGATCATTTTGTCAGGTATAAGATTAGACACTGACAGTTCTTTCTTTTAGCATTTGAGAAATGTACAGCTTCTTTCTGGCCTCCATGGTTTCAGATTAGAAATTGTCATTCAAGTTGGTGTTCATTTGTAGATAGTATGTCACTTTCTAAAGTTCTTGGTGTGGATTTCTCAGGATTCATTGTATTTGAAATATGCTCAGCTTCTTGATTTGCAGGTGTATGTCTTTAATTTGGGGATTTTTCCACCATTATTTCTTTGAATACTTTTTTTTAAAGGTATGTTTATTTAAGAGAGAGAAAGAGAGAAAGCATGTAAGCTGTTTATTTGAAAGAGAGAAAGAGAGAAAGCATGTAAGCATGTAAGCTGGTGGAGAAAGCATGTAAGGGGAGGGAGAGAATTTCAGTCTCCCCACTGAGTATAGAGCCTAGCATGGGGCTAGATCTCACAACCCCAAGATTATGACCTGAGCTGAAATCAAGAGTTGGACACTTAACTGACCAAGCCACCCAGGTGCTCCTTGAATATTTTTTTTTTGTCCCACATTCTCCTACTGTGGGATTCCGATGACACAACTATTACATCTTTTATTGTCCCACAAATCCCTGAAGGTCTGGTTTATGGGTCTTTTTATTTTTTGTCTTTTGTTGAGTCTGTGTTCTTTCAGCTATTGAGATTGACTAAATTCTGTTCACCTGTTTTCAAGTCTACTGATTTTATGCTCTGTCATTTCCACACTACTTTATCATGTAAGTCTTTAAAATTTTGGTTATTGCATTTTTCTATATTACCATTTTTATATGATTCCTGATTCTGACTTATGTCTGTTGAAACCTCCTGTTTGTTTTGGGAGAATTTTTAATTGATGGAACATATTTTATGATGGCTGTTTTAAAATCTTTATCGGGCAATTCCAATATCTGATTCATCTCAGTATTGGCATCAATTGGTTTTCTTTCTTATTCATATCATAGTTGTTTGGCTCTTGATATGAGTAGTAATTTTTTTAATTGTATCTAGACATTATGGTTATTAAATTAGGAAACTCTTACTTAAATCTTCTGTTTCATCAGCATCTTGTTTAGTTAGATTTAGTGTGGTGTTCTGGTCTCCTTTTGTGGGCTTTGCAGTCCTATTCTGGATTGTTTTGACATTGCCCAGTTCTCACTTAAAACTTGATGGCGCTCTTTGTGAAGGCACTTCCTTGGCCCATCTGCTGTTGCTGGGTGACATTTTTTGGGATCGGCAGAAGCTCCTGGGCCTTTCTCTGCGTATACCATTGGGGTGGCGGTCAGGAAAGCATAGGCTTCATGGGACCACTGTTCTAAAAGAGTAAGTCCACCTGCATGTCTGGAAGGTGAGCGGGAGATGGGATGGCCTGGGTTTTTACTGCTCTGCAGCTACTGGTGAGCACCAGCCCAGCTTGTGGAGCTGGTTTGGGGCTCCCAGATCGATCTCCATTGTGCTTCTCTCCTGGTCCTTTGACAAAAAAGGACAGGCTTTTGAGATCCTGCCTTTTGGAGATTCTGGGTGTTAGGCACTCACCTGGGAGTAATCGGATATAAAAGAAAACCTAAGAATTCACCAGAGTGTGTTTTCTCAAGTCATGTGCTCCCCAGGCAATCTATCTTTCCAGCATTCAGAGCCCTTTTACTAAATTTTAGAGTTTTCAGTTGTGTATAGAGGGAAGGAAAAGGGAAAAGTGAGTCTGTGCTAAAGAGGACTAGACCTCTTTACCTTTAAAACTGTAGCTATATGATGACATGAGGTAGTTATATTTCTTCTGATGCTGTTTTTTTCTTTTTCAGGATTTTGGGGAGTATCAAGAAAGCTACTATTCAGTACAAACCACTGAAGGAGAACAGATTTCCCAGCTGATTGCAGGCTACATTGACATCATCCTCAAAAAGGTATTTCGTACTGATACACATTGAAAAAGCTGCTTTTTTTTGAAACACTGACTTAGATGATGCTGCTATTTGGAAAAACAATGATGACAACAACAACACAAAACAACCCTAATTTGAAGGACTTGACCCACTAATTTAATCTTAACCTTAAGATTGCTTGAATGTGCAGTCTTTAAGCTAAAGATCCTATAAGAATTTCCATTTTAGCTGCAGTTCATATTTATATTATTACTGCAAGGTAATGAGCAGTAGTGCTTCACTTAGCTAATGAATGAGACTAGCTAACCCCTCAGCATCTTCCTCTCTAGGTAGTTCTGTTATGCTTTCCAGCCTCTTTAAAAACCAGGTTGAGGGTCTGAAAATGTTCTTCATATTTTTCGTGATTTTTTTTTTAAGTAGGCTCTATGCCCAGTGTGGAGCCCCCTCTGGGGCCTGAACTAAAGACCCCAAGACTAAGACCTGAGCTGAGATCAAGAGTCAGATGCCCAAATGACTGAGCCACCCAGGTGTTCCTCATAAATTTTTACCAAATTACCAAACTTCATGAATTTTTACCAAATTCTTACCAAATTTAGTGGGGTTATATACCACGGTGGTGTACAGAAAGACTGCCAAAGACCCAAGATATGGCCCACTGAAATAACCAGGTTCAACTAGAACATTGCTGTCTGTGTCTTGATTTTAACTGTGTAAAATTTAGTCAATGCGGTAATAACACAGAAGGCATCTATCTCTATAGTGTGTTATACAGTGTATTTGTTTTTTATTTTTATGTTTGTTTTTCTTCAGCCATCACCTCCAATATAAAGAATTTTGGGTAAACCTCAACATTTTTGCTTGTGTGGCTCCTTTTATTTTTTTATTTTATTTTTTTTAAAGATTTTATTTATTTGACAGAGAGAAACACAGCCAGAGAGGGAACACAAGCAGGGGGAGTGAGAGAGGGAGAAACAGGCTTCCTGCCGAGCAGGCAGCCTGATGTGGGACTCGATTCCGGGTCTCCGGGATCATGACCTGAGCCAAAGGCAATCGCTTAACCAACTGAGCCACCCAGGCACCCCATTGTGTGGCTCCTTTTAAAAGCTATCTTAAAAGGTTCTTGCATCAAGACCTGCTGAGTTTCCTTTTTGTTTTATTTTACCTCAGAAACAAAGTAAAGATAGATTTGGATTAGAGGGGGATGAGGAGTCGACTATGCTGGAAGAGTCTGTTTCTCCGAAAAAGTAAGTATTTCTAAGAGCGCTGGAGAACCCGCCTTCTCCCTATATGGGCAGGTTTCCTTGCGCCAGCTCTAGGGTTTGATGCCCTGAAGTCCATCAGAAGGGGCGCAGTAGTGGATGATATAAATGAACCATGCTTCTTGAAGGGTGGTCTCCAGACCATCATTGTCAGGGTTCAGTGTATCTTGTGAGGGGAGGAGGCTGTGGATTTCAGGGAGATATGGAACAAAGTATAACTGCATCTTTAGACACAGTGAATATTCATGCATCCTGTTCTGCAGTTGCTCATTTAAATCTCCTAATGTGTGTCATTTTCGTCCAAGGCTGGAGAGTGGGCTCCTGTTTAATTCTGTGACAGTGGAGGAGTTACTGTTTATAGAACATGCCCTACATGCCACATGTGTCATGAGGCAGTAGCGGGAAGTTGTGACAACATGGACTCTGGAGCCAGACTTCCTGGGTTCAAATCTTGAGTCTTTCTCTCTCTTTCTCAGTCTCTCTCTCTCTCTCTTTTTGAGAGTGGAGAATGGGTTGGGGGGCAGGTTGCAGAAAAAGAGGGAGAGAGTCTCAAGCAAACTCTGCACCTAGGGCAGAGCCCAGTGGCGGGGTTTGATCTCACAACCCTGAGATCATGATCTGAGCTGAAATCACGAGTCAGGTCCTTAACCGACTGAGCCACCCAGGCACTCCTCAGGTCTCTTTTTTTATGTGTGGCCTTGAGGACACGACACATTTCCTCTGCTCCTTCATCTCAGCTATAAAATGAGAATAATGATAGTACCACCTTATACTCTTTATTTTGATGATTGATATTAATAAGGCACCTAAAACAATGCCTGGCATATCATAAATATTTACTGTTCTTAACATCGCCATCATCATTTTCAATTCAGAACAGTATCATACAGGTAAGGAAGCAGATTTATTAAAATTAAGTAACATCTAATAAGTGGTACTTTGGGGAAATCTGAGCAGCTGCTCCCCTTATGTTACATAGAGCATTGTGATAATGAGTTTCTTGGCTATAGTTTACTCTCTGTGTCTAATATGCTGTCTCACGTCACCCCAGTAACAACCACCGATGTAAGAGGTAGACCAGATGTTACTGCCTGTTCGTGACTGAGGAAACCAAAGCTCTGAAAGTTACTTCACATGCACACATGCGGCAGGGCCATGAGTCAGTTCAGATCTTGTGATGTTTCTTACAGTAAACTGCCAGAAACTTCTAGCAGATTCAAGCATATTGAACTTGCTAAGTCATACTAATTGCTTCTCAAATATCACTTTGTCCTGATCTGCTTCATAATCACCTTGAAGGTGCTTTTCCATTTGTCCCCTATTTTAGTACACAATTTGGAACCAAACGTGATGATGTGATGCACTTCACGTATGTGGTACCCTCTTGAAGAGCACCTTGAGTCCTTGGAATTATTAATGACCATTAGCCGGAAATCAGTAAGCTAGTGCTTTCTGGCATGTTGAGTTGTTCCCCTCAGAGGACTCTGCTGCACTTATCCTTCTAAGAGCAGCTGAGTAGGTGTCTGAACCCAGAGCCCTGAAACTCTTTACTGCCTTTTATCATGGAAGCCCCGTCCCACTGCCTGGAGCATCACGATGGGGTCTGATCAAGGCAAGCGGGGAGAATGTTCCAGGTTGGTTTCCATCACAAGACGTGGCACTTCTCCCTGCATTAGACATCGGCTGAGATCACAGGATTTAGCTGACTTCCTCCTGGAGCCCCCACATCTACCCTGCCTAGTGCCAACCCCGCCACAAACACTCCTGTTCTTGCATGGATGCCTGCTCTCTAGTATGCTAGCATGGCTTATGAGCTTTGCCCTGGGCAATAAGGAATGATCTGGGATGGTTGGAGAACCCTGGAGTAGAGGTCTGGTCCCTGAACACAGCTGCTCACCAAATCTGTCCCTACACACACTCTCTCTCTCCCTCCCTCCCTCCCTGTATGGGGTTTGTCCTCTGGGCTGCTGCACAGATAGTCCACCTTCATATGCTCAAAGTCTTTACTACTCATCCTAAGAACATATCAGAAGTAAAAAAAATTGATATTTTTTTTACTAGATGTCCTAGGAATTTTCCTAGCCTTTTTTGAAATCATCTGGAGGAGGTGCCAAAGTCTGTCCTACCATCAGGGCTCCAAAGGTGTTTAAGTGCCCTCTGTGGTCAATGGCCTTGGACCAAGGGGGAGGAGAGCTAAGCTGTGGGAGATTCTCTTTTAGTTCCTTTCTATGTTTCTCATTTCAGTCCAAGGCTAAATGACCTGTGTCCCCAATGCCTAGACTAAACCTGGCCCACAGGAGATATTTGTTGAATGAATGCTATTTCAGGTGGAATTTACTAATAGATCAAATATATCCAAAACTTCTACTTACACCTGGAACATCATTGTTACAGAAACATAACAATGTTTACTAATAGATCAATGTTTACTAATAGATCAATATATCCAAAACTTCTACTTACACCTGGAACATCATTGTTACAGAAACATAACAATGTTTACTAATAGATCAATGTTTACTAATAGATCAATATATCCAAAACTTCTACTTACACCTGGAACATCATTGTTACAGAAACATAACAATGATGGTGGCGGGTGAGGGGAGGTCCTTAAGCAAAGCTAATTGTGTAATATCTTGAACCAACTGGGAATGGTTATTTGTATTAATAAGTATAAGAAGATTCATCTCAGGATTCTTCTGAGTACTTTGGTTCTGCTTCATTTGCAGTTCTGTCTGTATATATACCTCTTTTGAATTGGCCTTCACAGCATAACTCAGCAAACAGCTGTGACATCGATGATGTCTTATCATTACACTGTGAGTGACCACCCTCCCGTAACCAAACTCCTGTCCCCTGCAGGTCCACCATCTTGCAGCAGCAGTTCAATCGGGCTGGGAAGGTGGAGCACGGCTCAGTGGCGCTGCCCGCTGTGATGCGCTCGGGCTCCAGCGGTCCCGAGACCTTCAATGTGGGCAGCATGCCGTCACCGCAGCAGCAGGTCACAGTTGGGCAGATGCACCGAGGCCACATGCCCCCACTGGTGAGGCTTCCCCCAGGCTGCCTCTGATGGGCAGGGAGAGACATCGGCCCTGGGGAGAGCTTGTGTGCGCCATCACATTCTCACTCATTCCCCTCTGAATCGTGGCTCTTCGTTGCATGGTCCCAGTGCCTGGCTCCCTGGTGCTGTCTTTTAATGGGGTGTCTTAGTAAGTCCCTGTGTAGGTTCACAGGTGTCCTCAGGGACTGAAGAGCAGCCCATGACTTCTCCACATGACTGGTGATACAGAGTATAGAGCCCTGCTTCCCTGCCTGAACAGCATCAAGCTGCTAATTAGCCCAGGGTACCCTTTGGCAGGTCTAAGAAATAGACCCGGTCTGTAGCGATCCTCGTTTTCTCCTGAGCGGTTTGTTGCCTCTTGCCACTGCCAGTGTGCCTGCTCAGGAATCAGGCGCTGCTGGGGAAGAACTTTATAAAAGTTCTTCCTCAGAAGTAATTTGACTCTGAAGAGACGTGTTAACTATAGGTTTGGGTAAAATCCTTTTTTACTTAGTGAGCACAGTTCTGACGTGTAATACGTTTCCTTTGCATGAGATCTTTTGTCCTCACTACTCAAAGAATGGAGTGGCTCCCCTGCAAGCACTCTTTCTGAGTCTTCTGGTCAGCTAATTAAGCTCGCCACATTCTCCTGATCATAACCTCTCTATTGCATTTACCCATGTGGAGCATTCTATTAATACAGTCTCTGTTTCCAGCCCCCTGCTTGAAATGGGAGGTGCGTGGGGTTGTTGAGGCACACCGTGGGCCACTCTGTCTTCAGCTGCGACTTCACTTTGGCCTTGTTTTGTATAGAGGGTGGTGTCAGCCCCAGGGCGGAGGTTATGACTGTCTTGTGGTCGTTTGCCTTTGCAGACCTCGGCCCAGCAGGCCCTCATGGGAACCATCAACACAAGCATGCACGCTGTCCAGCAGGCCCAGGACGACCTCAGCGAGCTAGATTCATTGCCACCCCTCGGCCAAGATATGGTAAATATTGTTCGTGGTTGTCATTCAGTGTCTCTGTGTGGCACAAAGCAGGGCTTTGCATTCTGTCCATATTCAGCTGGGTAAAGCTTCAACCAGGCAGGTGAAAAGGAAACCCATGGGTTTATGTTGTTTTTTCCCCAATATATGGAGTCTTTATGGTGAGGTGGTACCCCCCCCACCCCAGAAGGGAATCATGGGGTGCTATTTGGTACTGGAAATACCTCTCAAGGACCAAGAACTTGGTCTCTGGAGTCACGTGCTCTGGGTTCAAATCCCAGGTCCACTGCTAGTGTGTGTGTGAATGTGGGTGACCTACTGTATTAGCTTCCATTTTGTCATGCATGCATGGGCTGCTTAGGAAGATGTGGTAATCCAGTCGAGTGCAGAGTTCTTTGCACACTACCTAACATATAGTGAGAGCTCAATGAGTATTAGCTGTTATTATCAGTGCTTCTCAAACATTACCATGTGTCATTTCCCCGGAAGACTTGTTAAAACAGATTGCTGGGCTCCATCCCCTCTTTTCTGACTCAGTAGGTCCGGGGTAGGCCAGGAGATTTTGCCTTTGCAACAAGTCCTCAGGTGCTCCACTGCTGTCTCGAGACCGTAGTTTGAGAACCACTGCATTACAGTTCAGCTCCTCAGCCAGACTGCATGAAATCACCTAGCTCCTTCCTACTGGGCTAGCAACATTGGCAATACATAAGGTCTCTTGAAAGGTGTGAAATTTCAGGCCTTCCCCCAACCTTCTGAATCAGAATCTGCATTTTCATGGACTTACATCTATTTGGTGTGCACAATAAAGTTGATGAAGCACTAGCCGCCATTGTCCTTCTCAGCCCTGCTTTGCATGTTAGAATTACCTGTGGAGCTTCAAGAACCAAGCCTGAGGCCCAGCTCAAATCAAAAAAAATAAAAAATAAAAAAAAATTTCCTGTCATTGAGGGTGGGGCCTGCTTGTTTCATATGCCCACATGGTTCTAAAGAGTGATCAGGCCTGATAAGGGCTCCATTAGGACTGACAAGGCCATCCTAGGCCAGGGCCCAGATCCGGTATGTGCCCCATCTTCCCTACCAGGATAGCTGCCTCCAGAATGCTGTGATTCTCATTTGCTTGCTTGTCTCCTTGGAGGTGCTGCTATATTCAGTGCTTTGTATTCCAAGTACCTGAAATCACTGAACATTCTTCATGGGGGATCTTCAGAGTGAAAATGCATAAGGCAGACACCCTCTAGCACTATTGTGAGATGGTTTTAAAATACTTGGACTAACAGTCCTGCTTCACCAATTTTTAAAGTGTTGGTATACAAAAAAAATAGTATTAGTGCTAGGCACATCTTAAATCTCAATGAATATTTTTGGGATGTCTTGGGAAGGAAATGAACATCATCTTTTACCACAGGGTCATCATGATAAATGGAGTGATCACTTATTGACTAAGTCCAGAAAGGCCAGGAAATAGAGAGTATGCCATGTACAGGTTCCTATGAACATAAAGTATAAGATCTGGAAAGGTTTGTAAAGACCACAGAATTCCTACAGTAGAAGGAATGTAAGGCACAGGACCTAGATGTAGTTTGCCCAAGGTCATGTCACTTGTCGGTAAGAGAGCTGGATCTAGAACAAGAGCTCTCGACCATCCCCTCCCAGTCCTTCTAGGAAAGATGCCCCATCTACGCCACGTTGGTGTTAACAAGACAGTCTTTATGCTGGCAGAGAACACTCAGGAGCTGCAATTATAATTCTAATTCTAACCCTGCTCTCTTTACGAGGTGGAAATTATCAACAGTTGTTAGTGCTGCTGTGCAGTATTATTATGAGACATTAACTCTCAATTTTTATTAAATTTGCCTAAATAAAGCCATGTCAACCCTTTTTAAGATCTTAAAAGCTCAAGAAAAAAACAGCGGAGGCAGCATGAAAGACTCCTGTGCAGTTCAGCATCAGTGAATGAGCCAGGCGCCTGTTAATGACTTTGCTTAAGATGACTGGAGCACCTCATTGGTTGGTCTCATTTTATGGCATGACTTCTCTGGTGTCTCTGGCTGTCCCGCGCAGTGACTGTGTCGTTCCCTTGTCTGGTTTTGCAGGCGTCGCGGGTGTGGGTTCAGAATAAAGTCGACGAGTCCAAACACGAAATCCACTCTCAGGTCGATGCGATCACAGCTGGAACAGCTTCAGTAGTTAACCTCACTGCTGGTGAGTCTCTGAGCGCTTTGTGCTGTGTTGTGGTTTTGCTTTAGAAACAATCACTGTTCTTTGATTGAAACAACAGATTTTCCTAGGATGAGAGGCTAGTCTATTTTTAGGCCCTCTCAGTACTCCAGGCACTTTTTCACACTGACCCAGGAGAAAAGTGGGGAGCATCACATTCCCTTCTGTGGATCTCATGCACCCTTCAACAAACCCTTACGTAGCTCTGCTTGTTGTTCACCTGTCTGCGGGACAGACTGTGAAGGGTCCAGGAGCCGGTTTCTCCCTTCTGGGAGCTTACGGTCTCACACGGGTTTGGGAAGAATAGATCCGCCACGTGGGCCCCCATCTGTCTGTCCCACAGCAGTCTCATGACACCTTGCGCCGTCAGGTGAGAGCCCACGAGTGTCTCGGCTTCTCTATGCAGCCTTTCAGTGCCTCAGCTACTGACAGCACCTAACAGAAAAAGCCATGGGATGCCGAGACTTCCTTTGGCTCATGCTCAGTGTTCCAGTGCAGGCCTCGGGGCAAAAGGGCTTGGGAGGAGCAGCGCCAGGGAGCCGGGCGTCTCCCTGTGCACCTGCAGCTCGGTGTCCGACTCCTGCAGAGTGATGGCTAACACCTGCACCCATCTGGGCTCGCCTCACCCTTCACCACCCTCCTGTGATGGTGACGGCTCTTCTCCGTCCCAGGCGACCCTGCAGACACTGACTACACAGCAGTGGGCTGTGCAATCACCACCATTTCTTCCAACCTGACGGAGATGTCCAAGGGCGTGAAGCTCTTGGCGGCTTTGATGGATGACGAGGTGGGCAGTGGGGAGGACCTGCTCAGAGCTGCGAGGACCCTGGCGGGGGCAGTATCAGACCTGTTGAAAGCTGTGCAGCCTACTTCTGGAGAGGTGAGTTCTTGGGGCCCACGGTCAGCCAGGTTCTGATGAGACAGGTGTGGCCTTGAGTGCTACGGGTCTCGTGCTCCGAAGTGTTCCTTCCATCCTGGTGGGGCACATTACTAGAGAGTGGGGTTGGGAGTTGGTGAACTGGGTACAGACACTATGGTTCAAGATTTGGACTGGTTGAGCTGTTAGTAGGAAACCTCCCTGTTCCTCACCCCAGGGTTAGATTCAACCTCAGAAACACACACAGCCAATACACATTTGAAGGGGATACAAGCTGGTGCTCTAATTTCCATAAAGTGCATGTCACCTTCCTACCAACTAGGCAGGACTTGCTGATTGAATATTTCAAATCGATCCACTTGTGACTGGTTTGTGAGACATCAGGCATTTCCTTGCACAGATTGGACTGGGATATTTAGGTCTCCCTCTGGCTAATAGACTCTCATCTGGGTGCAGGAGGAGGCCGGTCCCTCAGAATCCCTCTTGCTGCCCTGCTGTCTGATGGCACAGTGGAGGAAATGCTGTTTCTTTCTGACCAATGTGTGTTTTTCTAGCCTCGACAGACAGTTTTGACTGCTGCTGGAAGCATCGGACAAGCCAGTGGGGATCTTCTGAGACAGATTGGAGAGAATGAGACTGATGAGCGATTCCAAGTAAGATATTTGCAGCCCAAGTTGGAAGAGTGTCTAAGTGATGGTCTAGACCCAAACAGGGAGAATGTATGAAAAACCAAATCTTCTTTGGGATGTCAAGAATAAGATTGAGGTGGATTTTCTTGGGGGTGGGGCCTTTAACTTTTAAATTTTCAATTTAAAAACTCACTTCCCTTCATATCTTTCTTTCTTCATATCATGATGCATGCATCATTGTTGTAAAGCACTTATTTAGATATTCTCACTGGTCAATATGCTGGGCATTCATTAAACACAAAAGTGGAGGGAGTAATGCCATGGATTCCCTTGTGTCTGCCATTCAATCTCTGTAATTATCAACTCATAGCCAGTCATGTTTCATCTTCTGAGGGCAGTTTTTAACTGCATTATTCTGGAAGCTGCGTAAGAGAGAGGAAACATGCACTCCCATACACGGTGCTCCCACAGAGTATGGGCCCTCCTTCCTAGTCAGAGGTGGGTCTGTTATCTGTGTCATATCCAAAAGCAGCGTAGTGGGGGCTTTTTTCTTTCTGTCACCCTTCTTGGTGCGTGCCAAGGACATGTGCCGTTCATCCTCTGCTGCACAGCCATAGCCCCTGCTTACAGCCTGCTTGATGCGCCGTCTGCTCAGGTAGGAGCTCCGCTCGTCTGCCTCTGTTCCCAGCCACCACAGCCATCATTAAGCGTCTGCCTTCGGATCAGGTCATGATCCCAGAGACCCGGGATTGAGCCCCACATCGGGCTGCCTTCTCAGTGGTAAATCTTAAAAAAAAAAAAAAAAAGTTATGTGGCAGGCAAGTGCCAATCAGATCCTCCAGGCTACGCTGAGCTTGTCTTCTCACATCCTTGTGGACAGATGTCCTTCTTGCCTCTCCCCTCCTCCTAAGACCGAATTTTAAGTAGTATGTAACTACATTCTAACTTAACTTACCGTCAGAACCCAGGTTCTCTGGACGATGCCCTTTTCCAAATCCTATGTCACAGTCCCTAGTGAGGAACTCCGTAGCATTCAGAATAAAAAGACCTTTCAACTTTAGTGTAGAATTCAAGTTTCTTGGTGGCAGTGAGTGGCAGTTTTGTATGCTGTTTTCTCTGGAACTACCCAACTCCATCTACACAAGGTGCGTCAGTTACGCTAAGACGTGGCCGCACATGCTGTGGAATGTGGAACTTGGACCCGCAGATATGTTTGTTTCTCCCTACTTTCTGCACACTTGTGTCCTGGGGCCAGAGGACTCATTCATGTCCTGTAATGCGGTAAGACGGTCCATGCTTGAACTTTCATGTCATGATGCACCCCATAATGGGAGGTACCAGGATTTCTGGAAACCGTTTCTGTGCTAGGATGGCCAGTAGTAATTTCACTTCAAAGAGAATTGACGGCAGACTACGTAAATACATCCCACTAAATTCCAGCGAACTGTGACCCTGTCCAGCTTCCCCTCAGCCAGATCCCCAAACTGCCCTTGTATTGGCTATTGCCTTCTGTTTAGAGCAGGAAATTCTTTGCCAGCAGGCACCTGCTTGGAAATGGGTAAATATGACACTGAGCTGTTGGTTTACTGGTCTTCACCTATGTGAAATGGTCTTTCCTCAAAAATATGGCCGCGTGGGGTGCCTGGGTGGCTCAGTCATTAAGCGTCTGCCTTTGGATCAGGTCATGATCCCGGAGATCCGGGATCGAGCCCCGCATCGGGCTGCCTGCTCAGTGGAAAGCCTACTTCTCCCTCTCTCACTCCCCCTGCTTGTGTTCCCTCTCTCGCTGTGTTTCTCTCTGTCAAATAAATGAAGTCTTAACAATAACAACAGAAAAATACAGCAGCTCTCCCCAGAACGGTTGAGAAGAAAATCACAGTTCTTCCTGAAGACTTTTCCTTTTCCTTCTCTCTTTGACAGATGTTTATGAACACATATAAACGCCACCTCTGCTTTCACACATGCTCGGGAAGCAGGCGCAGGTTCAGAGTATGGCCCCAGAGAGGCCCTCGGACCAGGAAGAGGTCTGACTTGAACACTTTCCATTTCTGTAAGATCTCTGGGCCAGCGTCAGTGCAGTAAGGTGATCCTACAACCTCCTCCAGTTATGAGCAGCCCCTGGCTTACTGACATTGGATTTCTTATGCACTGTTTTTCTGGTTCTTGAGATCTTATCGCAGAGCTTTTCTTGGGTTCTCAATGTACTGCATGTTCCCAGAGTTAACAAAGATTTATTTTACACAGGCTACATAATCGTGGTTTTGTTGAAAGGTTTGACAAAGGCCTTGTCAGCAACTGCGGCTGTCATATCACGTTCTTTTTCTAACTGTACTTTTTTTGGACAAAATTAATAGGAGAAACAGGATTTCTTTAAATGAGTCTAACAAAGCCCTTTGGAACAATCGTGAGCCTGCATGACCAGATCTTGGTCCCTCTGTGAAAAGACAAATTCATATCAAGTGAAAGAGTACTGTGACCCACTTTGGGAAGATATTTTTAAAAATCGTGTAAATAATTTGTGACATTCATGTGGAGTGTTCGCTGAGCATCAAGATAGGTGTTCAGGAACCATAACGTCACAGGCTGTGTTGGGAGCAGTTTCTAAAAGTTATGTGGCAGGGGCACCTGGGTGGCGCAGAGGGTTAAGCCTCTGCCTTCAGCTCAGGTCATGATCTCAGGGTCCTGGGATCGAGTCCCACATCCAGCTCTCTGCTCAGCAGGGAGTCTGCTTCCCTCTCTCTCTGCCTGCCTCTTTGCCTCCCTGTGATCTCTCTCTTTCTGTATCAAATAAATAAATAAAATCTTTAAAAAAAAAAAAAGTTATGTGGCAGGCAAATGCCAATCAGATCCTAAAAGCATCTTTAACTTTTGGAACCTCAGGCTTTGCTTTTCCTTGGACATCTAATAAACAGAGACCTAAAAGAAAGGGTACTGGACTAAAGTGTTTCTTTAAGACTTCTTGGTTTTTGTCCATTTTAAAATTGGTTTACATGGTAGGTTTATGGGTTTCTGATTTGCCTCCAATAGCATGTAGTTTCTGCTCTGTGTAACACTATACAGGCTGAACACTCCAATATATCTTCTCATAAAATATCTCCTTGTAAAAAGACTCTGTGGGTGCCCTCTGCATTCAGAATGAAAAGTGCTTTTCATTATCTGATGAATTAATAAAGACTTCTGACCACATTTCCTCTGGGAGAAGGCCTTGACATGTTGGTTCAAAATAAAAATGGCTCATATGTTTGGGATGCATTGGGGAAGGCATTTCCAAACCAAATAAACTACCTTCAGTATTAAAAGCAAAGAAGTAAATGAAATGTTAACAGTGGTTATTCTTCAGGTCACACAGATGGGTGACAGATCTGGTGGCCTAAATCAAAGAGTTCTCCATCCTGCAGACAGAATGCCTTTTTGTTGAGTCAGAGCAATAAACTGATCTCTAAAAGCTCAAAGCTCCTTGCATTTTCAGTGAGGGCGTAGCTCCTAGCTAGTTTTATGCAGGCTCCCTTTCCACTTCTCATAATAATTTAATCCCTATCCAGAAGCCTACAGAACATTGAGAATAACTTGGATTCAGGGCACTCCTTGGCTTTTGATCTGTAGGTATTGTCTGTGCATGTCCAACATTGCCCTCTGGAGGCAGCGATGTGGCTGAATTTCTGATGGTACCTTGGATCCTTGTGCAAAATGGAAATCCAAGTGATAAATTTTCACGGGACAGCAGAACCTGATGACTTGGAGGCCATGAATTCTATCCTTCCTATAGCATGTTGTATTTATGACATCTGGATATATTTTCAGCTTTTCTTGAGCTACTCTATCGACCACATACTCAAGACACTTGATCAAGACTGTCAGTGTCAGAGAGGTACATGAATATGAATCAGTGGATAAAATAAAAACCCTCCCCTGGAATCACCCAATTTTTAGATTTAAAGTTTATGCTACTTAACATATAGGAGACTGTGTCATGAGGACATAAGGCAAGACCGGTAAAAAAAAAAAGTTCAAATGGAATTCTAATAAAATGTTTAAGCTGCCACCACGTTTTCTTTCTAGGCTGTAGGGGGAATTAAAAAGTAAATGACCAGTTTTTTTTATTTCCTGTCTTAGGATGTTTTAATGAGTTTGGCCAAAGCTGTTGCCAATGCTGCTGCCATGTTGGTATTAAAGGCGAAGAATGTTGCCCAAGTAGCTGAAGACACAGTCCTACAGAACAGGGTGATTGCTGCTGCCACCCAGTGTGCTCTCTCTACCTCCCAGCTCGTGGCATGTGCCAAGGTAAGCCAGCTGGCACCGCGGGCCCTTCCCTCCATGGGTCACATGCTCTGGTCAGCCTCTAGTCACTGGGGGCGAAGAGAGGCAGGATTTGTTAAAGTTGTCTGAGATTTAGAGCTTGCTTCGGGTGTCGTCAAGGTAACACAATAGGATTTGGGCATTAACTTCCCTCTTGTGTTTTATCATTGGTTCTTTGCCCAAGTCCTCAGGTAGGGGTCCTTGTCTGTGTCTCATGGCCATTTCTGCTCGCAGATCGCTGTGTCTCCCCTTTGGACTTCTCAGTGTGTCTTCTCGACACCTGCACACAGGCAGTTCTTGTGTTGCACAAAAATGTATTAGAGCATCACGCATGGGTTCATAGATAATCTGCTGATTTGGGAGCGCCCCTCCTGTGCTGTACAGGGTCAGAGTGAGGATAATCAAGTTTAAGTTCATTGGTGCCCATTACGATGTGCACACTCTGGGTGTGAAACTGCACCTTGTGGAGTACATCATCCCCAGTTTGCCAAACAGGGAACGGAGACCCCCTAAATGTTCACAAGTAGCTTGAGGCCCCAGAAGTCCTCTGTGGCAGAACTGGGGTGATCTCAGGCCTGTCACATTTCACATACCCTTTCCTCACCAGCACATGTTCATGCATCTGAAGATCTTCTCTAGATCTATGAGCAGCTTAGCCTGGCATTTCCTATCCTATGGTGGGATTTGTGGTGTCAGAAGGAGGAGTCCTGATGGTATCGCTCCTGCTTCCCTTGTGTGCTCTCCAAGTACCCACAGATAACTGACAGAATCCCCCTGTTTTTTAAAGTACCAAGAGGTACAGAGTTCCAGATGTCTGTGGAAAAGAAATACAGTTCCCTTAGTCTTGTTATCCTGATTCAGAGGACTCAAGTTAGAGCTTCCTAAAAGGAGGAGGCATGACAGCGATACCAGAAATTTCTCTCTATGGAAGTAGTCAATAACATAGTTACATATGACTGATGAAGATGAAAATTAGTGGGCATCAAAAGTCACCAAAATAGAGTAAAACCATGAAGCGTGAGAAACCGTAGTGATGGTGCAGTATAACCCTTGGTTCTCTAAGTAAGGAACTGAGGCATGGAGCAGGAAGGGACTTAGTGGAGATGCTAGGGCACAGGGGGTACTGAGAGTTGACCCTCAGTGCCCAGGACCTGCTCCTGTCTCACTTTAGGTGGTGAGCCCCACCATCAGCTCGCCCGTGTGCCAGGAGCAGCTGATTGAAGCAGGGAAGCTCGTGGACCGCTCAGTGGAGAACTGTGTCCGCGCCTGCCAGGCGGCCACTGACGACAGCGAGCTCTTGAAGCAGGTCAGCGCAGCGGCCAGCGTGGTCAGCCAGGCCCTCCACGATCTCCTGCAGCACGTGCGACAGTTTGCCAGCCGAGGCGAGCCCATCGGCCGCTACGACCAGGCCACTGACACCATCATGTGTGTCACGGAGAGCATCTTCAGCTCCATGGGCGATGCTGGTGAGGGGCGATGCCATGGGTGGACGGGTCCCCTTGGGGTTCCCTTGTGGGGATGATGGCAAGAAAGGTGATGGCTGCCTGGCCAGGGCAAGTTGTCCCCAGCTTCTGTCAGAGATTTCCTCATGGAGGCTGGGAAAAAGGTGGAAGGCTCCTAATGGGCCCTTGTGTAGCAGCACTTCAAGAGTTCATTAACTAGCCTTTTTTTTTTTTTTTTTTAAGATTTTATTTGTTTGACAGAGAGAAACACAGCTAGAGAGGGAGAGGGAGAGAGGGAGAGTGAGAGAGGGAGAAGCAGGCTTCCTGCCGAGCACGGAGCCTGATGCAGGGCTCGATCCTGGAACTCCGGCAGATGCTTAATGACTGAGCCACCCAGGTGCCCCGACCTAGCCTTTTTAAATAACTTTTTGGCAAATCCCATTTGTTGGAAGAAGCATGTGGGATGTGGCATGTTAAGTTGATGTAGCCACTGGAGGAGACAGGAATGAAGCTTGGAAGGAAAACTATATTCTAATCACAGATCCCAGAGGAGGGTCACCACACGCCATGCGGGTCCCAGGGGAAGCATCAGGTTTGGTCAGGTTGAGGAAGACATAAATGATGGGGAGAGCTTAGGTTGGGGCCTTTGTCAGGATTCCCCTTTGAAAGGCAAGGCAGGGCAGGGTGAACAGCTTAGGACTGCTTAGTTTGATGGCACTCTGCAGGCTCTGGCTCGTTGCCTGATATCAGGCACTGGGATGATTGAGGCAGAAGGATATTGCCTCCAGGTTGTAGTGGTCCCATAGTGTGGCTCCTAGCTGGTTAGTTTGTGTTTCAAAGGTGCTTTCCCGGCTGGACTTTGGCCATCTCTAAAAGTTGGGCTAGTCTTCAGAAGGGCAGTTTCTCTCTAGCTAGAAAGGTTTTTCTTTAAAGATATCAAACATCATAATATACAGAAAATTTAAAATAGATACAATGCACCTTTCAGTCTATCAGTTAAAAAGTAAATCTTCCCAGACCCAGGCCATCTCTATCCCATCTAACTCTCCAGATTAGTCAACTCAGCAGTTTCTCTTTTACATGGCTGGAAATTTTTGATCTTCCTAGGGTCTCATATGCGTGTGTGTGTGTGTGTGTGTGTGTGTGTGTGTGTGTGTAAAGCACCATATTTCTTCTATATAAATGAAATTGCATTATTTCTACTCTTCTGCAAGCTTTTTCTCTTAATATATCTTAAAGATGTTTTCACGTTCACTTACATGCTAATCTTTTTAATGGCAACATAAAATTCTATTCTATGGAATTCTATCATAATTTACTTAACCAATTATCTTTAGGCAGGCATGTAGGTCGTTTGCAAGTTTTCTGGTCTGTTTCTTTGTTTTCCTTTAACAAAAACAATACTGCAGGAACTATTTTATCTTGGTTTACTTTTGGGGCTATATGTAATAAGTGGAATTTCTGGGCCAATAAGTATGTACATTTTTTTTTTTGTACATTAACTTTTCTTTCCAGAAAGGCTCTCTGGTTTGCATCCCTACCAGTAGTTTGTAAGAGGTTTGTTTTCTTATTTCCTGGTAGGCACAGAGCCATTCTTTATAGCAAGTATTTAAAACAAACGAGCAAACAAACATAGGAACTTATGCTTTTCTGTATCTTCCTTACATGGTTTAAGAAAATTGGAATACTCTGCACATTTGGATTTTTGTTGCTGTTTTAATTTTTAATAAACCTTTTATTTTGGAATGCTTTCACATTTACAGAAAAGTTACAGAGGCTATACAGAGAGTTCTTATTTGCCTTTCCCATTTTCCCTCTTTCTTTGCATCTTCCCTAACCCACAGCTCATTTGTCAGAACTAGTAGATTCATGATGGTGCCTGTCTATTCACTGCTGACACGATTCAGATTTCACCAGTTTTTCCCCTCAAGTCTTTCTACCATTCCAGGATCCAATCCATGATACCTTAAATTTAGCATATTTTGATGTTTATGAAAGCTTTTTTCCCCTCCTTAATGTCACAGTGTTCTGGCATCCTTCTCAAATGACCTTTGGGAGAAGAAAAATTCCCTTACATCTGAGTAGTTTTATTTTAAATGTTTACTCTTAAACCCCTCCTACTTCTAGAGGAAAATTGAAATCGATATCAATAAAAATCACAGGAACAGTAAACCAAACAATTACTAATAAAAAGATCAAAACCAGCACTGGGAAGAAAAGGGTGAGCAAACATAAAACTGATAGGAAAACCTGAGCCAAGGCAAATCTTAGCAGTTGAGTATGAAACTGGGGTCCATGCTTCCTATTACGGAGAGCCAAATGACACCAGGACAGTGGGTCATATGATGTTATTCATCTGGAGTTACGTAACCTACAAATTCTTTCAAATTTAAAAAAAGAACTTCTTTGCCATTATGCAGAGTTTATTATAAGGACTTTGGTATAAATGGTTCTTGAAATGAGGTAAATAATATTTTCTAAATAAATGTTTTACTAAATCACAAAGTACATCCACAGAACTTTGTTCCTGCCTTCTCTTTCCAAAGAATTTCTCTTTGCTTCGTTGTGTACTGTTTATCCCTCAGAGTTCGAGATGGAAGTTGAATGTGTTTGCATTGTGTATTTCTGATAGCCACGGGGAGTATTTTCAGTCCTAGGTCCAAGTGGGCTACCTTGCTTAGAACTAGAGCATGGGGGCTCCCTTCTCTCTGTCCCTCATGGCAGGGGTGTGGAGTGAGCTTTACAAAGCGGATGGATGGATGGCACTCTCAATCCCGTCCCGCAGGTGAAATGGTGCGCCAGGCCCGGGTCCTGGCACAGGCCACCTCAGACCTCGTCAACGCCATGCGGTCGGACGCAGAAGCTGAAATCGACATGGAGAACTCAAAGAAGCTCCTGGCAGCCGCGAAACTCCTGGCGGACTCCACAGCGCGCATGGTGGAAGCAGCAAAGGTATTAATAGCACTGGGTTTGTTCAACGGGAAAGGGGACATTGTTAAGAGGATCTGGAAGGTACCCTGAAGATAAAGAATGCAAGCTGAGTGTGGCTTTTTGTGGTTTAAAACCTGTATGGGTGTGTAACATCTGACCTTGTTGGACTAGGAAAGAGGAGGGTATGGAACATGAGAATAGCACTCTGTGCGGGGAGTGGTGCTAAGTCAGCCCTGCTCGGTGAGCACGCTCTGTTGGGAGGGTGGGGGGCAGGGGGCTGTCGCCATCTGTTTATTGCAAATAGTGATCCTTTCAAACTGGTGATCATCAACGGCAGGTTCAAATAGGCCTCTTCCTTTGCCTGCAACCTGAATATTACTTTGTCCTCCATTTGACTTCTCGACTATAAACTCCTATCAAGATTTTACATAGCAGAGTGCTTCCTGCCTCCCTGTTCTTCAAATCCCAGGAGCAGTTTTAAATATTATGTAACAGCCGGCATGGAGAGTGAAGAGTCAGCTCTCTGCTTTTTGGACAGCTCTGCTTCAGCAAGCTGCTTCTAAAAGCCAGCGATTCTTATCTCATGGTCTGTTTCAGAGCACGCCCCCCCCCCCCAATAAAACATTAAAGTGCACGCGGCTCAGTTCTGCCCCCAAAGACCTTGATTCACAAGGTCACCGGTGGGACTGTGTGTGTGCATGCAGGTATGATGCCCACCTCGGCGTGAGAACTGTATTAAATGGATAAAGCTGTATTTTTTAATGCTCCTCTTTTTGTTACTATGCAACTAGTGGACGTTTTTGTTGGAATTAATAAAAAATGCAGATGATTATAAATAAAATAAAAATCGCCTTCAACTTCGTATGCCTAAGATAACATGTTTAATGTATTTATGTGCATTTAAGATTCATTAAAAGCCCCCACCCTAATCGCCCTGTCCTCCAACAGAATACTAGTGCATCTCAACCTACCTAGCCTGTGAATTCTTTCACTTAAAATGTGTTATGACATGCGGTGAATCACGTAGACATTCCTCGACTGACTCATCATTGTAGTCTTCAAGGGACTGTGATTTCTTGGAGATTTCTCATGAATAAGCTGAAGAAAAACCCAAGGAGGGGCAGGGTCTGAACCTCTTTCCTCTGTCCCCTTAGCCCTGTTTCAGCTGAGAAGTTCTACCCTTGACCATCCCCTTTAGCCAGAAATATGTATTAGGATTTTGTGCAGTGTTTAATACCTTTATGGTTTTTGCAAGTTCTCCCCCCCCCCCCCCGCTTCTAAATCTAAGCACAGCTATTTTAAACAAACTTTCATGCTCACAAAAATTAATTGGCAGACTGGAAAGAACCTTAGTGTAAAATCTAATCAGTCCTATTTAACAAATAGGAAAATTAAAACTCAAAACGATTAAGCCTACTATCAGGTAATCAAGGTTGAGCTGGGACCATTGTGTGTATTTGTTTCTAGATATGTCGTGCTCACCAGACCTTACTGAACATACCACATTACCAGAAACTTGTTTAAGTATTTATTTCTGGTTATTTCTATCAGATGGGACAATGGTGTTTCTATGCATTCTTTTAGTTAAAAGTTGTCACTTGGTCTTCATGACAGTATTTTAATTTGCTGAATTTGTTGAAAGCTAAAGAGTCTGTGATGGTTGGAGCTCCAAATATAAATATATATATATATATGCAGGAAATGTGCAGGAAAAAATACATTTCATAATCAGCAACTAAGATTCTGGGCCAAGATTAGTACCACATATCTAATGGACATTCATTGTGAAAGAGATGTTGCTAAGAAAGGATCCAGATGCCCACTTCAGACTCAAGTGCAGACATGATGGTTTCCTGCTGCCCAAAATACCAAAGGAAGACAAGGGTAGGAGTGGTTTAAATACCCGATGACCAAGAGAATAAAATGATTTTTCTTAAACTTGTAAAAGAATACAGAAGTAGCCCAAACCATCTTTCATACATGAAATACAAAAACAATTATTTTTAGTTGCTAGAAACCCAAAATCAAGGCTACTTAAAGTGTTTGCCGTTTGAAAGAATGGAAAATTCCCTTCACAAGGATTTCCAGAACACGTTCATCACAGATGTGAAAACTTCCAGCCAGCGTGAATTCCTGGAACTTGTACAAATAGTTCAAAGAAATAGGTGCTTGTGAATGGTCAGTTTGCATGTTGACCCCATTTGGAAAATGGAGGCACTGGAGAATCGATTTCCGATCATTGGCACGTGTGTTTCTGCTTTTGTCTCTGCCTTGTGAGTAAACATTATCGGCCTCAAGTATTCATGAAAAGAAACTCATTCACCTGAGACAAGAACTGGTCTCGGGACATCCAGACTCCGTGAGAAAAGTCTCGATTGCTGCTTCTGTTGCGGTGGGAGTGGAAGGCTGGATGTGCTTTAAGTCTGTTAATTAATGGGTAGTAAAATTATATCTTCTTCCCATATTACTGTTAGCCTTTTCCCTACTTCAGGATTCCACCCATCTAAATAAAATCTATTTGCATTCCCCTGGTAGATTTTTTATGTCGTTATGAGATGAAACATCTTTATTGTAAAGATACTGCTTGAAGCCTTTGCTCTGTCTTCCAGATATTTTGTATTACCAGAAGAAAGTAAAACTCTAGGCATGAGTTCAGCATCTGTGGCATGCTTCCCTAAAGACCTCTCAAAATCTCTCTTTTTCTCCTTTGCAGGGGGCTGCAGCCAATCCTGAGAATGAAGACCAGCAGCAGAGACTCAGAGAAGCTGCAGAAGGTCTCCGGGTGGCGACCAACGCCGCCGCCCAGAATGCCATCAAGAAAAAAATTGTCAACCGATTGGAGGTGGGTAAAGAGGCTGGTTTTCTAGGATGTCTATTTTAGATTGCAAAGAGTTACTTGAAAGAGTAACCAAATGAATAAGGCATTGTGCATATAAAGGAAGCTACATCGAGATGAATGATAGAGTTGAAGGGTTAAGGTACTCAAAAACAATTTGAAATGTTGCTTTAGGTACATTGTACACTTAGGTCCGATGGCACATTGATACTTCAGCTCATGGTTTTAGTAAGCAAAGTCTTCTGAGTTTGAATAGAATTCCTTTTTTTTTTTTCTTCAGGAGGAAATGGGATTTTTTTCCCCCTGGCTTTAAGGGATTCTCATGTTCAGAAAGGACCTGTATCTGACAATTTAAATTATTTAAATTATTGGACTACTGGACTCCCAGTAGAAAATACAGACTTGGAAAGACTGGGGAATAGAGATCAGGCTTTGGTGGTGAGGTATGGGATGGAGTCATAAGAAAATATTTTGTCATTTTTCAGAACACGTATTTATTCTGGGGTGGAGGAAATAGCAGTAGGCACAAAGTTGGTAAGAAAATAAATTTCTCGGGGCGCCTGGGTGGCTCAGTTGGTTGAGCCACTGCCTTCGGCTCAGGTCATGATCCCGGAGACCTGGGATCGAGCCCCATGTTGGGCTCCCTGCTTGGTGGGAAGCCTGCTTCTCCCTCTCTCACTCCCCCTGCTTGTGTTCCCTCTCTGGCTGTGTTTCTCTCTGTCAAATAAATAAAATCTTTAAAAAAAAAAAAAAAAGAAAGAAAGAAAAGAAAAAAGAAAATAAATTTCTCTTACAAAGGTACACAGGAGATTCTTACACTAAAATTGGGGAGGTTGGAGTCCGAGAACCTGCCTGTCTGACCAATCCCTCCATGTAGTCTGCTGGATTCTGGGGAAAAAAAAAAAAAGGGAAGAAAATTGCCTCCTTGTTCTGGGAAGGATGTGAGAGACACAAATACGTGGGCCTTCCTGAAGCGAGGCTTCCCACAAGCGACCAGGAGAGAGCTATGCACGCACCAGCATTTGTCCTGCTTGTGGGGAAAAAAAGCAATTCTCCGAAACCATTTAGACTTGATGCCACTTATCAGTGCCATCGTGGTCTTGGAATTAATTGTCCCTTATCTTTTTGGGAGAGACAAATGAACCCTGGAACCTGAGCTCTCAAGCGTGCCTGTGTTTATCGCTGGTCCCAAGGATTGTAAAGCACAGGGAGATAACAGGGCCTTGTTAGACGAGGCTCAGCTGTGACATTCAGAAGGTGGAGCCTGGGCTGGAGAGCCCTTTCTTACATGCAGCTCATCCAGGCCAGCCTCTCTGCGGAAGGGGCGTGGGGGGGGGTGTGTCACACTCAAAGCCTGGCTCACCTCCTGTCACTCTCCTGTGCAGGTGGCAGCCAAGCAGGCTGCAGCTGCGGCCACACAGACCATCGCCGCCTCCCAGAATGCAGCCGTGTCCAACAAGAACCCCGCCGCCCAGCAGCAGCTGGTTCAGAGCTGCAAGGTGAGCTTCCGGCGCCAGAGAGCCAGGTCTGCTGTGGGTGACGCTCACAGCCATTAGAGGGCCAGGTGCCGGGATAATTCGGTTATGACTGGTCATCCAGGCCCCTAACATTGTTTGTTCGGGCTCCCATATTGCAGGTGTACACACACACACACACACACACACACACACACAAACACACACACACGTCTGGTTTTTGTCTCATAAGTGGCTGGCCTGTGTCTGAAGGGACAGTATGGTTGCTTTTTCCAGCATTGTCTTTCCTTCATCTAGATTCTTGATTTTCTCTTCAAGAGACCAAATCAAGAAGGATCAATAACAAGCCCATTTTAGGGCTCTGAAATAACAAAGCACTGAATTTAGAGTGCCTTTCTACTCTGAGAAGTGGGCCTCAGCCTTCCGTGTGTGCTGGTGGGAGGGCCGATTCCCTGCTTCGCATGGATCGCAGGTTTATTTGATCCTCTGTGGCCTCGGTGACCATGCACTTTGCTTCGGGGCTCTCTGTTGTTGCGTGTTTGTTCTTCTGAGACCCGGGCCTTGATAGCACGTTGAAGCCAACGTGCTCCAAAGGGAGCAGTGAACACCCCTGCTGCTGCTTCTGAAGGCCCAGGGAGTTTGCTCTCCCAGGACAGCCCGAATGGTTCCAGACACAGTATGTCTGACTGGAGGCCCCCAGAGGGGTTCGCACTGAGCAGTAGAGGCCGAGTGGGAAGCTGCATCTGTGCCAGGGTTCGAGAGTTGACTGCGCTACCCCTCCTTTCTCTCATCTCCTCTGTGATACCGTTTGAATGGGGGTGCCATTACCATGCCTACCTCAGAGATGGCTTTACTTCAGAAGAGAACCACCCAGAGCCCTCCAGGTCGTATTCTGGGTTCTCAGGGGCCGGCCCCACCCCCCTACCCCCTCCACTGTGGAGCAGAAAAG
>PITA01016668.1:0-45810 GCA_004023965.1 Spilogale gracilis
GTAGCAACATGGACTGGACTGGAAGAGATTATGCTGAGTGAAATAAGCCAAGAAGAGAAAGTCAAGTTCGCATGGTCTCACTTACTTGCGGTGCATGAGGGGCAAACTGGAGGACAGTGGCAAAAGGATAGCAAATGGGAACTAGGGTAATCTAGGGAGGGAAACGAAACAACAGAGATTTTGAACACAGAAACAAACTGAGGGACTAGGAGGGAGGGGGGTGGAGGGATGGGAGAGCCTGGTGGTGGGTACTGGGGACACCTAAAGCGTGGAGCACTGGGTGTGGGGAATGGGGAATGAATTTTGAAACACTGGAAAAAAAAATTTTAGTAAGAATAAAAAAATAAAAAAAAATAATGGTTCTTTCCTCAGTGCTTATAAGAAGAAATCCTTGGGAAGGCAATAATTTAAGCTGGTGAATACAATTATAGCAAAAGAGAGACTAACAGTATATTTAATAAGAACTTAAATACAGGGGCGCCTGGGTGGCTCAGTTGGTTAAGCAACTGCCTTCAGCTCAGGTCATGATCCTGGAGACCCGGGATCGAGCCCCACATCGGGCTCCCTGCTTGGCAGGAAGCCTGCTTCTCCCTTTCTCACTCTCCCTGCTTGTGTTCCCTCTCTAGCTGTGTTTCTCGCTGTCAAATAAATAAAATATTAAAAAAAAAAAAGAACTTAAATACATGCATTAAAGTCCCTTTCAGAAAAGTGATTACATTACTTTTTTCATGTAGATACAGAGGGTATGAAAACTAGGTGTACAGATCACACTTATTTCTTATGCAATATTCCTGAACTTGCTCCTTTTGGTGATAATGACTAAAATAAGTCATTTATTTACATTAAAATTTTCTAGTGATACACAACCTGTTTTCTGTATTAGTATATCTCTCACCTAAAAGAGATTAAGCCCAAGCCATAAGCAAGTTTTGTGCTGTTACTTATTTTTTACACTTCTCCATTACTTTACTCCTTCACTATGTATGATCTTAGTCACTTTTCAGTTCTTTCATTGCATAAAAATATACTATATTTGTGTTCCTTCAAGACCCTGATAAAATAAGTGACTACATTATCATTTGTCTACTTAAAAGCTGACTACCAATTTGTATATTATTTAAATTCTCTCCTTTTTGTCTTGTGCTGCTAGCTTTAAGCTTATTTTCTCTGTTTTAATTCAAACAATATTTTAGGTGTATGGGTGGCTCAGTCAGTTAAGAGTCTGCCTTCGGCTCAGGTCATGGTCCCAGGATCTTGGGATCTAGAGCAGCATCAGGCTCCCTGCTCAGAGGGAAGCCTACTTCTTCCTCAGCCCCTCCCCCTGCTCATATGCACTCTCTCTTTGTCTCAAATAAATAAATAAAATCTTTAAAAATTTTCAATCATATAGAAAAGTAGAACAGAAATAATGAATACCTGCATATAAGTATCTTCCACCCAAATTCAACTTATGTTAACATGCTGTATTTGCTTCACAATTTTTTAAAATTTCAGAGATACAATAAAAATTATCTTTGTGTCCTGGAGTCCCAGGATTGAGGAGGAGCTCAGAACATCAGCCTGTCCTCACTCTGTCCATCCTATCTTTCAGAGTTCAGCTTAAATCCTACTTGTATAAATTATCCCACCATAGCCACAGTGATTCCGCTTTTCCCTAAACCCCAACTACTTTATATCTAATATAGGCAGGTCTTTATTTTTCCTGTGATAGATAGACTTAACACCCTGACTACACTGCTCTGTGTCCTGATTCCGGTACTGTTGTTGCTGCCTCAGTCTTGAGATATAAGGTAAAAACCATCTCAGCCAAGGTGAAGCTCAGTGAAAAGACAGCACCATGCTGAATAAGAAGAGCACCGTGGGAAAAAAAGTAGGATCCCTCTCTTCTACACAAACTGCAGTTGAACTTAATAGCCTTAGATTCACTGATAGTTGTATTCAGAGGTTGAGATAAGAACTCATTCCCGTAGGAACACTGTTACAAGGTGGCTAAAGTGATTACGTCTCTCTCCCTAGCCCTAAAACACGAGTACTTTCAACCACTCAGGGCAGGGATCTGGGAGGGTCAGAAGGAGAGCAGGACAGACTTAAGAGTCTGGAAGTTCTTGATTCCACACCTGTGGATGGGCTGGGAAGTGAAGCACAGAGGTCCTGGAAATCTGGTGAGATGGCAGAGCATCATCACATGGAGCTCACTCACAGAGCCCATTTCACTCTTTTCTCCTCTGTATTTGCCTTTTCTTTGCCTTTCCCCCTTCCTATACCTCTCTTTCTTCAACCTCTGCTATGTGCTGTGCCCTGGAAGGCTCCAAGGGGGCTCTTCTTTCCTCAACTCTACCTTGCACTGGAAGGGCAAGAAGCCTGGGTTCCCAGTGGGCAGGCTCTGCAATGAGAGCAGTGCAGAGATGACAAGGTAAGGAAAGAGAGCCTGGTAAACTGAAGTTTGAAAGACAGAAACCTCTCAGGTTTGGTCTCTCTCATTACATAGTTCATCTTACCTTCCCATCCAGACTAGAAGTCCCTCTACCAAAGATGGCTCTATACACATACATGCTAATTCAAATATTTTAGAAAATAATAGAGCATAAATAATTCATAACATGCAAGACTTGAATAGTCTTTAAGAGATTATGCAGTCCATCTACCCCCTCCCCCATTTGGAGCTAGCAAATCTTCCAAGCAGCTTTTAATTAAACTCTTAGTGCTGTACACTACCTTCTCTTCTCAAACACATTTAAAATCACCTGAATTCCATACTCACTGCATCATATTTAACTAGCATATCTAGTGGGTTTTTTTTTTTAATCCCTCTGCTTCATGCTGTGCTAATTTAACCTCATCTTGGTAAACAAGAAAATGGTCCGCATTTGACAGGCTCTAGCTGCACCAACTGCAGCTGGCCTGTGTGCAAACCAATTTTGTTCAGTCTTTATCCTGGCAGGGTGCCTTGCCCTAGAATTGTTTGGAGATTAATCAGCATTAAACCTGTGTCAGAAAGGTTACTGAAAGCAGTCCTAAAGCAAGGCAGCAGTAACAAGACTGTTCAGGAAAGGAATAAGGACAAATGTAGCAGCTGTGTTAAAAATCTATGTGAAGAGTTTTGCTCATGACAGTAAAATTGGAACCCAGTTTCCATTCCATGCTTTGGCACTTCTGTGGAAATGACTTGGAAGGAGGATAAGGGAAGAAGAGAGATCCACCAAATTTACTTTATTTCTCTCTTTCTGGGATGATGGGTGCTTGGTGGCTTGCCAGGAAATGTTCCTTACTTCAGATGGTAGCAAAAGGAAAAGAAAGAAATGCATCTTTTGCCACTCTTAGTTGAAAACACCGCACTGCTTTTCCTGGATATCTAGTGAATCAAATGGTATAGTTTTCTACAGGACGAACCTGAGGTACAAGAAACAGGAGACAGGGGCGCCTGGGTGGCTCAGTTGGTTGAGCGACTGCCTTCGGCTCAGGTCATGATCCCGGAGACCTGGGATGGAGTCCCACACATCAGGCTTCCTGCTGGAAGCCTGCTTCTCCCTCTCTCACTCCCCCTGCTTATGTTCCCTCTCTGCCTGTGTTTCTCTCTGTCAAATAAATAAAATCTTAAAAAAAAAAAAAAAAGAAAGAAACAGGAGACATACTAATAAGATTCAGAGTAGATCCAAACAAATCTAAATCTGACTAAAAAATCTGTTAAGGAATAAATATATCAACATCAAATGATCAAATATTGAAGTATTTTTTTCTACTCACTTGTGGGATTCAGTCTATACCTTTTAGAGAACCAGATTCATTTTGTACTAGAACTTAAATGAGAATGAAGCATACTCCGTCAGTCTTTCAATCCCGTTATTTTTTAACAGGCCACTGGGCTTTCCTAAATATTTACCACCAGCTCTGCCAGGCTGGTCAGCAGCCAAAAAAGGGTAGATCATTTTTAGGTTGCTTTTTGTTTGTCTGCTCATATAATTCTCATTAAATGACCAGTAAGTCAGTAATTTCAAAAGATTTTTTTTATAATAGCTTTACTGAGATATATTTCATATACCCTAACATTCACCCTCTTAAAGTACACAATTCAGCTTTTCTGCCCATGGACATCGCCAAGCAAGCATCATTAAAGTCTCCCCTCCCACCACTGTCATGTCTAAGTCAAAGTCTCCCAAAGAGTCTGAATAGCAGGGGAAGCTCTTCATTGGAGGTTTGAGCATTGAAACCTGCTGAGAGTCTGAGGAGCCATTCTGAGCAATGGGGAATGCTCACGGACTGTGTGATAACGAGAAATCCAAACACCAAGTGCTACACAGGCTTTAGATTTGTCACAAATCCCACTGCAGAGGAGGTGGATGCTGCCATAAATGCAAGGCTACACACGGTAGATGAAGAGTTATGGAACCAATTCTCAGGAGAAGATTCTCAAAGACCTGGTGCTCACTTAACTGTGAAAAAGTTTTTTGTTGCTGGCATTAAAGAAGGTACTGAAGAACATTATCTAAGAGATTATTTTGAACATTAAGGGAAAATTAAAGTGATTGAAACCATGACTGATGGAGGCAGTGGCAGGAAGAGAGGCCTTGCTTTTGTAACATCTCATGACCATGATTCCATAGATAAGACTGTCATTCAAAATTATCATTTTGTGAAGTAAGGGAGGCCCTACTGAAGCAAGAGATGGCTAGGGCTTCATTCAGCCAAAGAGGTCCAAGTGGTTCTGGAAACTTTGGTGGTGGTCATAGAGGTGGTTTTGGTGGGACTGAAGACTTTGGTCGTGAAGGGAACTTCAGTAGGTGAGGTAGCTTTGGTGGCAGCCAAGGTGGGGGTGGATATGGTGGCAGTGAGGATGGTTATAATGGATTTGGTAATGATGAAAGCCATTTTGGAGGAGGCAGAAGCTATGATGATTTTGGCAATTACAGTAATCAATCTTTAAATTCTGGATCCACGAAAGGAAGAAATTTTGGAGGCAGAGCTCTGACCCCTATGGCAGTGGAGGCCAATACTTTGCCAAACCACGAAACCAATGCAGCTATGGGAGTTCCAGCAGCAGCAGTAGCCACGGCAGTGGCAGTAGGTTTTAATTACTGCCAGGAAACAGAGCTTAGCAGGAGAGGAGAGCCAGAGAAGTGACGGGGAAGCTACAAATTACAAAAGATTTGTGAACCTAGCCAAGCACATTGGAGGCAGGGCCTAGCTGCTACAAAAAAGACATGTATTATGGGGCGCCTGGGTGGTTCAGTTGGTTAAGCCACTGCCTTCGGCTCAGGTCATGATCCCGGAGATCCGGGATCGAGTCCCACATGAGGCTCCCTGCTCAGCGGGAGGCCTGCTTCTCCCTCTCTCACTCCCCCTGCTTGTGTTCCCTCTCTGGCTGTGTTTCTCTCTGTCAAATAAATAAAATCTTTAAAAAAAAAAAAAAAAACTTAAAAAAAAAAAAGACATGTATTAGACAATACTCAGGTGCGTGGGTAAAAACTCGAGGACTGTATTCGTGACTAACTGTATAACATGTTATTTTAGTTTCTGTTCTGTGGAAAGTGTAAAGCATTCCAACAAAGGGTTTTAATGCAGATTTTTTTGCACTCATGCTCTTGACTGCTAAATGTAACAGTATGATTATGACACTGAAAAAAATCTGTTTTTTTTAAATGTGCTGTTTAAAGTTAGTCTACTCTGAAGCCATCTCGGTGAACTACCCCAATACTGTGAAGTTAGAATTCCTTCAGGAGGATGTCAAGTTCCATTTGAAATCTGAGAAGCCACTGTCTCGATGTAGATGAACTGACAGTTAATGTGTTGTGACCTAGAGTTCACCATTAAAAGGGTCATCCAAGCAAAATTATGGAGTTTATCTGGTTATTAATATGATGGTTGGCATATCTTACATAATATATCTAAATTGAATTATAGTTTCAGATAAAATTACAGATGGGATTAAAGCTTGTGTATCATACATTATCATGTGTAAAATAAATGATTTACTATCCTCTTGAAAAAAAAGATACACAACTCAGTGGTTTATAGTAGTCATAGAGTTGTGTATCATCACTACCACCATTAATTTTAGACATTTCATCACCCCAAAAAGAAACCCTGTGCCCATTATTAGGACAGCTATTCCTAATTGCTAGTAGTGTTTGTTACTTGCACAGGCATTTCTTGACCTTTGTCAACTGGAATATGGCAAAACAACAACAACAACAACAAAAACCCTTTAAGAGTGTTGAGATAATGCATTAAAAGTCTCAAAATATTTTTCACATAAACTTTTTTTTTAGTGCAGTTTATCCAAGCACCAACTTAGGAACTGTCTTTGAAAAAACTATTTGCAGGAAGAATAAACATGTGCAAACTTACGAATTTCAAAATTCACTGTGACCTCACCTGCAAGAGCCAGTTTCCTACAGATACTCTGTGTTGAAACTCTTAATAATAAAATTAGCTATAAGGTCCTACAGAACTTCCAACCTTGTTTCCCAAATATATGAAAACAATTTTGCATTATCACTGCTTCCAGACACCTATTATGAATTAAAATGAAGCACTTTCTAATCAAACAACATAAAAGTTAGGCAGGCAATTGAAGTGAAATGCATTTAGTCAGCAATGAAAAAAATGGAAATATAATGTAAGCCATATATAATTTAAAATTTTCTAACTAGCCACATTTTTAGAATACTAAAAATAGGAGAAAGTAATAGTAATGATATGAACCCAATGTATCTAAAATATTGCTTGAACATGGGATACCAAGTCTTTAATACCTGGTGAGTATTTTGGTTTTAAAGCCCATCTCATTTTCGAGTAGTCAAGTTACAAGTGCTCCATAACCCCACATGGCTAAGTGGCTCCCATACTGAGCAGCATAGACTTAGATTATTGAAATTATTGTTTGAATTCATTGAAAGGGATTGCTTTAGCTTAAGTACTCATCATCTCTTACCCAGATTATTCCAGGAGACCCCTCATAGCTCTCCTTGTCAATCTAGCCTCTATCCTGCTGCCAAAAAATGATCTTCTTAATATGTTAATATGATAGTCTATCATTACAATCCCCTGCATAAAATCCTTCAGTTGCTCTTTATGGCAGGATAAATATCTAAATTCCTTAGCTTGTAATATAAAACTTGTATTTGGCCCTGACTACCTCTTTAGTTCTACTTACTACTCTTCCTCTTCTCTCCCATGTTGGCTATTGTAAATTTCTTGCTGTCATATTCTCCTTCCTGCCTTTAAATGTTTTCTCCCCCCTCAATCCTTGCACATTTAACAAACATCTGCTCCTAGTTCAGTGTTACATTCTCAGTGAAACTCTCCCCATTTCCCACTAGGGAAAGTTAGAGATGTACTGCTCTAAACTCCCTTTTATGGCATCTGTCACAATGTGCACTGGAGTCAGATTTTATGAGGGTCTGACTCTAATAGGATCCTGAAAAGCTAAAATCAGAGTCAAATTACCTTTAGAAATTTCTTAGGAAAGCATGGCCATAGTGGGAACTGAAATTTGCTGTATTCTGCCGTCCTAAACGCACCTTTCTCTGGGAATTGGGCAGATCTCCACTTCACAGATGAGGGAAATATCAAAGAGATTATGGTTGGTATGGCATTTCAAATAGTAAGTTGCTAACATTATCTTTAGTATGCCCATAATCATCAGCACTGCTCTTCCAAAACTTGCTTTTTAAAAAAATCACTGGGATACTACTCTCTAAGGAGGTAATTTTTCAGTTTCATCTTCTTGCTTTTATTCTTTTTTTATTCTTTTTTCATTCTAATCATTAAGATGGATGTTGGAATGATCATTTTTCTGGGCAGAGTACTTTTTTTCACAGATGTCTCCCTCCTATTCCTCCATTCCTTTTTAGGTCAAGAAAGATGGTATTTAATTCTTTTTTTTTCTTTTTTTTTAAGATTTTATTTATTCGACAGTGAGAAACACAGCCAACAAGAAACACAGCCAGAAAGGGAACACAAGCAGGGGGAGCGAGAGAGGGAGAAGCAGGCTTCCTGCCAAACGGGGAGCCCGATGTGGGGCTCGATCCGGGTCTCCAGGATCATGACCTGAGCCAAAGGCAGTTGCTTAACCAACTGAGCCACCCAGGTGCCCCGGTATTTAATTCTTGAGACTGCTATAGGTATGTGAGGAAGACTACAGCAAAATTTTTTAAAAATATCTTTAAATCTCTGATAACTTCTTACCTGATCCCAGTAAAGCATCAATGACAAAAATAACTAAAGACTTTTCCATTTTTAGAGGGAGCAGGACTTATAGACACCCTGCAACTTCCAGTTTACTGAGGGTGGCCTTAGTAAACTGGGCCATGACTGTGGTGTCAGTCATTCTGCAGGAGAAGTTAAGGAATGCCCAAATTCCCTACTCCCAGGGAATTTGTGGTGTCAGTCATTCTGCAGGAGAAGTTAAGGAATGCCCAAATTCCCTACTCCCTGTTCCCAGGACTGGACTGTGTGAAATTCCTAAAGCCTTAGGGTACAGGTGACCAATTTAGTGGATTCCCTGAGCATGCTTATCAACCCCACAAGAGGGAAGTTAAGATAAAATTGATCTATTCTTGCAATTTAGGAAGATTTAGAAGATTGGCACCAGGCAAGATGACAATTGAGTGCTTAGACCATCCTGATTCCTGAGTAGACAATGGCACTTTAGTGGGAATGTGGTGGTCCCAGTGTAAGGTGGCATATCTCTTACACCATTCCACCAAGGAAATATTTTTGAGTTAATGCCTGGACATTTTATTAGTCTGTTCTGTCATAATTTTATTGTTTTTTTATTTCCCTGAAAATAAACTCTTCCTTTATTTATTTTATTATTATAAGATTTATACATTTATTTGAGAAGAAAGAGAGAAAGCGCAGATGAGAAGGGGGAGGAGAAGGACAGGGAGAAGAAGCCGATGCCCTGCAGAGTGCAGAGCTCAATGTGGGGCTCGATTCCACGACCCATGAGATTGACCCATGAGATCATGACTCATAAGATCATGACCTAAGCTGAAATCATTCCATCAGAAGCCCAAATGACTGAACTACCCAGGTGCCCTTATTTTATTATTATTTTTTTAAGTAGGTTCCACACCCAACGTGGGGCTGGAATTCATGACCCTGAATTCAACGGTCAAATGCTCTACCAAACTGAGCCAGTCAGGTGCCCCTAAACTATTCCTTTAAAAAGTATATGAAGAGGGCACCTGGGTGGCTCAGTGGGTTAAGCCTCTGCCTTCGGCTTACGTCATGATCTCAGAATCCTGGGATAGAGGCCTGCATCAGGTTCTCTGCTCAGCAGGGAGCCTGCTTCCTCTCTCTCTGCCTGCCTCTCTGCCTAGCAACCTCTCTGTCAAATAAATAAATAAAATTCTTAAAAACATATTTTAAAAAAGTATATGAAGAGTTGTACAACACTGTAAATGAACTAAATGCCACTAAATTATGCACTTCAAAATGGTCAATGGTTAACTTTGTTTGCAAATTTTTACATCAACTTTTAAAAATGAAAAAGTATGTGATGAAAAAAAGAGTGCAGGATTACCAGAGCTATCATAAATTTGTTCAATATGTATACACAACACACTTGGTTTTATAATGTTGTCCAGAAATATATTTTGAATCCTAAGACTTCTATGATGTGCTGCACTGAGAGAAGAGATTATAATGTCAGAATACTCAGCTCTTAGGATGTGATTAAGCTCATTCTGTTCATCAGTAAAGTAGAGTCATAACATTCTTTCTAGCATATTAAAGGAAATGAATCCTAATTAATATCTGTAATAGCTCAGTGAGCTCTGATAAACAAATGCATGGAATAAAAAAAGAGTTGGAAGGACACTTAGCAATAAGCACAGGAATAACATAAATTATCATATTTTAAATGAAATTTTCTTTTATTAGTAAATTCTAAGCATCTATTCCCCCATGGTTAAAATGTCACCAAAAAAATGGCCAAGAAAAATTCCAACCCTTGAGAGATTTCCCACAAGAATTAAAAAAATTTTTTTAATTAAAAAAAAATGTTAAATAAAATAAAAATGGTAAATCTACTTAAGAAGACTATTGGGCAATTTATCTTATAAAATTAAACATATGTCCTATCTATTTACCTATAGTTCTACTAGGAAAACATATACCCACAAGACACTGTGTACAAAATGGCAGCATTACTCATAATGCAAAAAAAAAACAGAAACTGAAACTCAAATGCCTACTAACAAGCAAACAGATATACAAATTGTAGTATATTCATTCAATGTAACACAATTCAGTATTAAAAAAGGATAAACTACTACTGTATGCAATAATGTGGATATTTCTTAGTGACATTTTGTTGAGTGGAAGAAGCCAGACAAAAGATTCCCTGTGACGTTCAAGAACTACTGTATGGTCCTACTAGTTGGAAGCCCTATCCTCCAGTAGTCAAATGATCAACACAAAAGGAAACAGGAAAAGTACATGCTATATGTCCCCTAGTCCTTTTATAAAACACAGAATTATTCTTTTGGTGACATACACATGAGTCTACAAGAATGGTAATATTATAGATATGAAGGGAATGGGCACTATTCAAAAAGGAATGCCCCACAAATGTTAACATGGCAAAACTGGAAAAAGCCCACCTGAAGAAAGGAGAGGCAGCACATGAGCAAGTAAGTTTTTTGGTAGTTATGCAAAGAGGAAAATTATTTTTATAGATATGTATCATAAAAGTTTGGGGTGGGGTGCCTGGATGGCTCAATCCATTAAGCAACCAACTCTTCATTTCAGCTCCGGTCATGATCTCTGAGTCCTGAGATCCAGCCCCACAAGCACTCCACAATGGGCACGGAACCTGCTTAAGATTCTCTCTTTCCCTCTCACTCTGTTCCCATTCCTTCCCCACCCTGCATGCATGCACACACTCTCTCTCTTTCAAAAAAAAAAAGTTTGGGGTAAATGAATAAGACCTCATTAATTAAGCTTTGTTTATATAACAACAGTAAATTAACAAGGTAGTTTAATAACCTTGATATCTGAACCAAAACACTTTTGGTTTATCAACTTTTTGCATAGCAAAAAATAATTCCCCATAAGGATGACTGTTTTTTTTAAAGGACTCGAGATTTTCCACCTTTGAAGCTACTGAATAGCTTATATGAATAAGACACTTACATGCATAAGACATGCAAAGTGCTATAAGAGATATGAGGCAGCAAAGATATAAAGATCCAGAATTCTGTAGTACTATCTCCTAGTAATGCCTCATAGAACTTATTCATTACATTATTCAGATTCATTATGCATCATTTGCAGGAATATAATGACTACTACACTCAGCAAATTCAACAAATGTTACTGTACTAATCAGCAATCTGACAGATTAATTTACACAACTGTCTGTACAACTAATGAATGACGCAGTCTATTGGGATTTTTCAAAATCTATCTAATTTATCAAATGCCAATTCATCAAGCTTTCTGGACTGTTAAGAATGTCATTCAAAACTATTTTGTTCTGTAATATTATACAGTATCTGCTTTCCACCAAAGAAAAATTAATGAATGGGTTGCCTGGGAGGCTCAGTTGGTTAAATATCTGCCTTTGGCTCAGGTCATGATTCCAGGGTTCTGGGGTCAAGTCCCACATTGGGTCCCTTGCTCAGGGGGAGTCTGCTTCTCTCTCTGCCTGCTGCTCCCCCTGCTTCTGCTCTCTCTCCCTCTAACAAATGAATAAAATCTTTAAAAAATTTTTTTAAATTAAAAAAGGAAAAATTAAATGGCAAGATAAAGAATCATTTTTATTTCTTCTTAATGCCATAAGACCTATATCATTTATGTGACAAATATAATCTGATAAAGAATATTAATGTAACAGAAGACTGAAGCAAAGATTACTGTTCACAGGGCCTAGAATAAGATGAATTTAGAGTTTATCTAGACCAATCTGAGATCTAATTCAAAAATTTACTTTTTTTTACATCCCTGACATAAGTCATTAAACTTCTGTTCAAGTGAACTCATGAATATACTCTATTTTTAAAAATAGTCACGGGGCACCTGGGTGACTCAGTTGGTTAAGCAACTGCCTTCGGCTCGGGTCATGATCCTGGAGTCCAAGGATCGAGCCTCACATCAGGCTCCCTGCTCGGCGGGGAGTCTGCTTCTCCCTCTTTCAGTCCCCCTGCTTGTGTTCCCTCTCTAACTGTGTTTCTCTGTATCAAATAAATAAATAAAATCTAAAAAAAATAGTCATAATAAATTAAAAAAAAAATTAAGATGCAATCTACTTCCCGTGACTTTCCTATTTCTCTAGTCCCAGTCTGGCTCTCCAGAACTACTGAGGTCCACATATTCTCTGTATGACCAGGCCTCAATTTTCAAAACTGCCTGATATATTCACTAATTTCCTCTTCTAAGGAAGCACATCCTATATTCATTTTACCACTTCTGAACAAATAGTAAAGAACCTTAATATCCTATTCTCTACTCCTTATGGATTCAGTAATATTTTTTTAATGAATGAGCACATATTATCTGCCAGGCATTAATATTCCATATTGTAGGTACTGGAAATATGGCAGTGACTAATGCAGACATAGTCCTGATGTCATAAAATTAACATTTTAGGGGATATGCTCCAGTTAATCAAAGTGTATCTTAAAAACTACTACCCCAGTTTAACGCAATATGAGGAATTATTCTAAACATCACATATAATAAAGCAACTGAAGGGTCACGTTAAACTTATTTTTTTGACAACCTAGTCATTTTGTTGAGTTTTACTGAATTTGTAGCCAATTCATTTTTTTTAAATGAATACATAGGGGTGCCTGGATGGCTCAGCTGGTTATGCATCTGCCTTCGGCTCCAATCATGATCCAAGGATCCTGAGATAAAGCTCTGCATCAGGCACCCGGGTCAGCAGGGAGTCTGTTTCTCCCTCTGGCTTCCCCCTGCTCGTGCCCACGCACGCTCTCTCTCAAATAAATAAATAAATAAAACCTCTTTTTAAAAAAATGAATATATAACTATATGCCAAGTATATACTAGGAGCTATGACTATAATAAGAGAGTATACTCCTGCCTTCAAAGAATGTGATATCCGATAAGGAAGACAAACAAGTAGACAGCTACAGAGCAGTGAGATAAGTATCATAAGGGGTATCAACAGAGTGCTTAGGAAAACACAGTGGAAGCGTATGTAATACACACTAATAACCTGGACTGAACTGGTTGTGTACCCAGGAGACCAAAAATGCTCAGGGCCAGTAGCACTTGCGCTTCCTCTACTTGAATTTGCTTACCACACACATTTCCAACCTCTCTATACATAGATATCAACATGAAAGTGAATTCAAAATCTGATCTGCAAACCTATGAAATAAGATTCTGAAAAGAACTGCAATTTCTGTGAAAATAAAGCTGAATATACATTTAGCCAGGCTGCTAAACAAAAAACTGCTATTTAGATTAGGAAGACCAAAGCTTAGGGCAGAAAACTAAAACTCTAGAAGGATTCTGCACTCAGAATTCTTTGAAATGGCTTTAAATTCTCACTCACTTTAAAGAAACTAAAAATCATCCATGATTCATTATATGTGGGGTTTATGTAAGAAATACCAAAAAATTATAGGCAGAAGATCCTTCTTCAAAGGAAGCCTTGGTCCTAAAACAGACGGATGAAACATACATATGCAGGTTTTTCTGGTTTTTGTTTTTTAAAGATTTTATTTATTTGACAGAGAGAAACACAGCCAGAGAGGGGACATAAGCAGGGGGAGTGAGAGAGGGAGAAGCAGGCTTCCTGTTGAGCAGAGAGCCCGACGTGGGGGACTTGATCCCGGGTCTCCGGGATCATGACCTGAGCCGAAGGCAGTCACTTAACCAACTGAGCCACCCAGGCACCCACATATGCAGGTTTTAAGAGAAAAGGTTTAAAATATGCATGCACCTTTTCTTAATAGTTTATCAGACTTTTTGATTAATTGGTAACAATTACAGTAGGAAAAAAAGGACTTGAGCTGCAACTGTCCCAAAAAAAGAAACAAGGATGCCAAAAGCGATTTTAGGATGCTGTCGTGTAAAGGGTGATTAAAGATTAAAACTTAATTTTGAAAAGGTGAAAGCTGAAAGGAGCTGGGACCCAAGTTAACAAAATCAGCAACAGCATGAACACAGCAGACCTGGATTTGTTTACCAAATCGTGAAATGCTGGGATAAAGGAAGACTCTAAAAAAAGAGTTTTTTATTAGTACAAAATCATTCCCAATAGAAAAGAAGCTTCATGAAAAGCAAGGATCTTGTCCATTTTCATAGATTTTCCCCTTCTCCTTTCCGGGGCTTAGAATACCTGCAATGAAGTAGGCCCTCAATAGTTCTTTATTTAGGGTTGAATGAATCAGTCAATGAACTACTAAAACACTTTGTGACATTTATAAAATAAAGAATATCCTTGAAATCTGAGCAATGTAAACCTAAGATAAGCAGAGGACAGTATGACTTGACCCATCAAAAAATAAACTTAGAGGGGCGCTTGGGTGGCTCAGCCAGTTGAGTGTCTGCCTTCAGCTCAGGTCACGATCCCAGGGTCCTGGAATCGAGTCCTGTTTCAGGCTCCTTGCTCAATGAGGAGACTGCTTCTCCCTCTGCCTGCTGCTCCCCCTGCTTGTGCTCCCTGTCTCTATCCCTCTCACACACAAATAAAATCTTTAAAATAAATGAATAAATAAATAAATAAAGCAATTACACTGGCGATGTAAGAACAGAAACTTGTCAAATTCAAGCTACATTCAGACATGATGAAAATTCTCTGAGAACATGCTCTAAAGAATTTCCTTAAAAGAACAAGCACATTTATACTTTTGAAAGCTTTAAACCTCAGGGGAACACAACCTAGGACCTTAAATTCAAACTGTTGCTGTCCATTACCAATAAGGTTATTAACTAGATTTTCCTGCTTCTTATAATTTAGTCACTATTCATTTCCTATTTTACTCTAGGCATCTGAAAAAAGGCTTTTAAATTAGAGAAATGGATAAAACTGAGAAAGGTCCTCAGTTAAATGGGTAAAACGTGAAAGGGATGGAGAGGCAGAAACAAGTTTAATCATTACTTTCAACTTGGTTCAGTTTATTCAGTATTCAAAGAAATTCGCACTTTTCTGAATCAAAAAGCTCCTGATACATTTAACATTATACATAAAAGCTGACTTAAAGTCTCTTCAGTTCTTTATATACCACCAAACATTTATATTCTTATTAGGTGGTAAGAACTGTTCTTAGCACTTTATTTCTATTAGCTCACTTAATCCACGTGTGTGTATATAAATATATTTGTTTTGTTTTGTTCTTAAGGCCTATGGCAAACTTAAGGCCAATGCCAAGTCTTAAATTCCCTGGACTGATAAGAATTACCAGTATAAAATCCCAATTATCCCAGAAGGTTCACTTTGGGGTTTGATTCAGAAGTATGATTTTCTTAAGAGTCTTTGAAGTCCTGAATGTTGGCATCAGAGCTATCACAGATCTGGACTAAAGGTCCTATTGTGGCTCTATTCAATCCCGGACTACATTCTTTTCAGGACGCCTATAAGAATCAGTCCAAAAGTCACTCAAGTATCAGGTGGACCCTGCAACTGCTTTGATCTCTCCAGCAGAAAATGACTTCCTATATCCATTCTACTCACTATAATAGACAACCTGTACCTAAAATAAAAATAAATCAAAGTAGAAAGATAGTTCTAGACTTCTCACTTGGGGACCATGAAGGTCTTCACTCAGACTTGACAGATAACTATTCACTCATGTAATGTTTACAAAAGAATGAATAATGAAAATGCATATTTTATAATGTTCAATGAAAAAAAATATGGTAAAAGGATATATAGAGAAAAATTACATAAGATCACATTAGAAAATGAAAGGAAACACAGTAAAACCTTAACAATGGTTGTAGCTGGGGTTTACATTTCTAAAACATTTTTTACTTTATTTTCTAGTTCTCTTTAATAACCTGCATTAATGTTTTTAAATATCAATTTCAAATTATAAACTATATGTATGACCCATATAATAACTAATCAAGATAAGTTAGCTTTATATGGAATATCTGTTTATCTCATATCAAAATGTTATTTCCTAAACAGGTGTCATTCTACATAACCATTTTCTGATCATTTCCCCAAATCTTTACTAAAAAGTTCAACTTATATTCTGTCTCCATTTGTTTCCAACTCCTCCCTGAAAAATATCTATTTAAGTAGCTATCAACATTTATTGCAGAGTGTAAAATTACTCTGGATTTAAAAGCAACATTATAACCCTACATCTAAGAGACCATTGGAATAGCAGAAAACATTTGTTTAACGTGCACTTCCTGTACTCTATTTTAAGTATCTTCATCCTATAAAAATATGGTAATATTTGATTGATATTCAACAAGAGCAACCAAAATCTATGTTGAGTTTACAGTTTTCAAAGTGAATTTCGAAAAACATCACCCTAACACATTCAAATTTAGTTGGCATAGACACATTTGCAATGTTTGACAGAAATAAACAGTCTAAGACTCGCACAAGGAGAAGAGCAGCTCTGAGTTTTCTGTTTGCAGCAAATGTGCTTCATTAACCATTATACTTTTTTCCTTCAAAGAGACTCTCTGGGGTCATTGCCATGTTGCTTCATATACACAAGACAGTACTGGGTACCTGAAGCTACACAGATACATGGGTATGTATATATATACTTGTATATGTATATACATATATATATACCTAACTCTATAATCCTTGTAGATTCGCATTTATTTTTGTTTGTATTTTACTTTTTTTTTCGTTAAATACATTTTCAAACATACCTAAGGACAGAGAATAAGGAAAAGTACAATGAAACCCCATGTACTTGTCAAATCAATTGATATAGCCTTTGCAGAGGGCAGTTTGGTAATATGCATTAAAAAAATAAATTATGCATGCCACTTGACCCAGCAGTTTTCCTCAGAAATGTGACCTAAAAAAATAATTAAAACTGTGTGCAAAGATCTTCCTACTAGAAGTTCTGCGCAATACTGCGTATAATAATAAAAAAAAAACGTGAGGGGTGCCTGAGTGGCTCAGTCAGTTAAGCATCTGCCTTCAGCTCAGGTCATGATCTTGGGGTCCTGGGTTAACCCCTCCCACATCAGGCTCCCTGTTCATTGGGGAGGCTTCTGTTCCCTGTCCCTGCCCTGCTCAGGCTCACACACTCTCTCTCACATGCTTTCTCCCTCTCTCAAATAAATAAAATCTTTAAAAAAAAATGTGAAACAACCTAAGAACCTATAGGAAGGTAATATGTAAATAAGTAAATGTGCATTATAAAGTCTATGGTGTTTTACCATTAAAAGGATAATGTAGATCTGAAATGGAATCATCTTCCCACCTCTGGGTGGCTCAGTCGGTTAAGTGTCCAACACTTGATTTTGGCTCAGTTCATGATCTCAGGGTCAGCCCCACATCAGGCTCCATGCTTGGCAGGGAGTCTGCTGGAGACTCTCTTTTCCCTTCTTCCCCTCCACCAACTGCCACCCCCCTGCACACTCTCTCTGAAATAATAAGTTTTTAAAAATAAAAATATAATAAAATGGAATCATCTCTGAAACATATCACTGAATTTTAAAAGGTAAAGAGTTAAGACAATGTTTGTATACTGTCAAAGTATAAAATTATTCAATATTATTAAAATATATTAAATAAAAATACTTAAATCATGTGTTATATTATTATATACTAAATAAATGAAAATAAATGTATATTCATGTATAGAGCAGGCAGAACTATGATGTCTGCTTAAATATATCAGTAGGTATCTCTCCATAGAAATAGCTGGGTTGCTTCTCATTGTTACTTTCCATATAATGTCATATATAGCTTGAATTTTCTACAAAATTGTGTATGACATATTTACAATCAGTTTTAAAATTAAAATTATATTCTTAAAAAAACAGAGAGTAGATGTACAAATTCAAGGCTTGGGGTGAATAAGGAAGTTTAGTAATGGGAAAAAAACAAAAGTAAAAACCTTACCCACCTGACTACTAACACTTCAAGTTTTTGGAATAGGGAAAAGGCAGAAAGAACAAAAAGATGAAGGGTGGGCAAATCTGCAACCTGTTAAAACCAGAAATGCTCACCACTTTTGCCACATCAAGAACAGTGCAAGGAAAAGCTGCTCTTAAGTCTACCAACCCCTAAACAAAACCAACCACAGCCTCATTTTAGGAGCTCACTATCATGATAACTTAGAGCTAACTACACTCAGTGAGCCCTGTGTGAAGTAACATGGAAGTATATCACACAACACAAAGTTTTACCATTCTTTTCAGTAATTCTACATTTCCTTCTTTGTGATGTACCAATACGGATCAGAGGGTTACTGCTCTTGTTTTTCTTTTTCTGGGGCTCGGAGCAAAAGGCAATTGCACTGGCGACACTTAACAATGACATGAGTTCGCAGTTTTCCTATCAAAGATTATTCCAGTGAAACCAAAAGAATGGCAAAATAAGAGCAAACCACAGTTCTTTGATCTACGGAAACTTGTAAACCTCCTGGGTCTAACAAAGTTTTCTTATAACTCCTAAAATTTAGATGCAAGATCCAAATAACTAGATTCCTAGTCTTTTAGTACCCAGGGGTCACAAACTTTTATTTACAAGGCTTATTTTGACCCTATAAATAAAACTGGGTATTGTATTAACAATTCTCTGAACCCATACTCTATGAACAAAACAAGAAAAACACCCAAACTGATGGATAAAAAACACATTTTGCACAATGCTCTAAATCAACTCCTGTTTACTTTCCTCTTATAAAAGACTGGCTTAATTACAGAGTAAAACCAAGACTCAAATCAATCTAATGAATGAGAATTGATTATGTGTCCATTTAGCAACAGAAAGTTTATTTTAGTATTTGAAACTCCATGGTTCTTCAAACTAAAACCTCATGAATATAGTCTGATACTGATTTTTATTAACAAATGCAACTAACACTATTTCATCCCTTATTAGGACTGATTTAAAAGTTGTTTGCCACTTATTCAGCATTGTTGAAGCATTATCTATATGGAGGAAAAAAAAGTGTACTTATCCCTTCAAATATCAATCACCAAAAACTTTAATTCAATACTACATACATCATTTGGAACAAACATTTTAACCACAGGTGAAAAACAGAAAGCAAACTTTCTGCCATCCTAGTATTTATAGATAATCCTTATTACCGAGGAAAGTGAAAATCATCAGTCTCCAAACTATTTCACTTGAACCCTTCCATTAGTAGAGGAAATGGCAAATCAAGCTATTCTCCATTAAGATATTTTCCCTCAACTACTCAAATTTAAAGACAAGCTTAAGAACAGGGAACAGAGAATGGAAGAAGAGAGAAGAGGACACATTTTCCTAAGCAATATTCTAATTCAGAATCTGCTCCATTAACTTAACTGAAAGTATCAGCAAGAATTTTCCATCAGCTAGATCAGCTACCTTCTACCATTCATTATGATGTACTGCTTAGCACATAAAATTGCCAAAACACAAATATTTTAGAATCATTTCAGGCAAGAAGTAAAAATATAGGAAAGAAAAATTTAAACCTACTATGTCCAACAGCTGGTCATTTCCAGAATTTACAGATGAACATATTATTAGCAGTAAGGATAATCTGCCTGTATTTTGTTTCATTGTCCAGTGTAATAGAAATATAAGAGACTGACAGCATTTATTAATGTTTAACAATTAAATACTTTAAGTTTAATAAAAAATATTAAGAATATCAAAAGAAGTGAAAGGAACAAAATCAAACGATAGTAATCTACCAGGAAAAGAGTCGGCTGTGTGTTTACCGTGATCTTGAGCTTACTACTAAAAAAAAATAAATAAAATTAAAGAATTTTAAAAGAGAAGGTAAAGGGGGAAGAAAAAAAGAGATACTCTGAGGGCTGTTGCCATCTTCTTTACTATTCTATCCATTTAAAAATATTCTCAATTTTGTACCTAAATGTTTTAAGTGTGCTTACAGTCTTAATGTCAGATTGTTGTCGAAGAACTATCTTTGGCCCTTCTCCTCTTATGTATAATGTCTCCCTTGGAGATCTTATCTAATCTCAAGAACTTAAATACATGTGTACTTTAGAATTCCAGCTCAGGGGGCCCCTGGGTGGCTCAGTTGGTTAAGCAACTGCCTTCAGCTCAGGTCATGATCCTGGAGACCCAGGATGAGCCCCACATCAGGCTTCCTGCTCGGCGGGAAGCCTGCTTCTCCCTCTCTCACTCCCGCTGCTAGCGTTCCCTCTCTCGCTGCGTTTCTCTCTGTCAAATACATAAATAAAATCTTAAAAAAAAAGAATTCCAGCTCATTTTTTCCATGTCCAAACTTAAACATCTTACTACATACTTGACCAATGTATCTAACAGGCATCTCAAACTCAGCAGTTTAAAACTGAATCCCTAATTTGTACCACCCCCTTCCTTCTCGAACCCGAGCAACCCACAGTCTTCCCCATTTAAGTTGATGGCAACTCCATTTTTCAAGTTGCTCAAGTCCAAATCTCTGGAGCCACCCTTGGTTGCTCCCTTTCTCTCACACCCCACCACTTGGTAATGAAATCCTATTGCTTCAATCTTCCAACTATATCCGGAAACTGATCATATCCTACCACCTATTCTGAGCTGCCATTATATCTTATCTACATTACTGCAAGCTTCCTAACACATCTCCCTATACCCCTAAATTTAGTCTATACAACTGTCAGATTTTTCTTTTTAAAATGAGTCAGGGGTCTCTACTATGTTCAAATCCTGCAATGGCTCCAGATCTCCCTTAGAGTCAAAACCAATGCTCTTTCAATAATACAAGGGCCTTTTTGGCCTCCTCCGACCCTTCTCGCCATGTTATTCTACCCCTTTTATTCACTCTTCCAGCCTCCTAAAGATTCCTTAAAGTCACCAGACAACCATTATGACTTCTTTGAAGGTCTTTGCTTTTCCTGTTATCTCAGCCTGAAGGAATTTATCTCAAATATCTACTTAGCTAACTCCCTTACTTCCCTCAAGTGTTTGTTTAAAGATGACTTCTCTGTGAGGGTTACCCTGTTCACCCCATTTAAGTTGCAACCAGTTCCCTCCCAACCTAAAAAAAAAAAGTGCCTTGTTGGGGTGGGCTTACCCTTAGTGAACTCATCTCACCTAGCAAAGGCTATAGAAAAAAATACTAGAGGGGCGCCTGGGTGGCTCAGTTGGTTAAGCGACTGACTTTGGCTCAGGTCATGATCCCGGAGACCCGGGATCGAGCCCCACATCGGGCTCCCTGCACGGCGGGAAGCCTGCTTCTCCCTCTCTCACTCCCCCTGCTTGTGTTCCCTCTCTCGCTGTGTTTCTCTCTGTCAGATGAGTAAATAAAATCTTTAAAAAAAAAAAAATACTAGAATTACAAAAGTATTCGCATGAGAAAATGGAGTAAGAGATTAGCCAGAGCCTTTTGGCAAGATTTCATTCATGTTTAGGGACTTGAAAAGATAACTCCATATACAAAGGATGAAGAAAAAAGGTCAGTCACCAAAAAGAATCTATATGTATTCAGAGGCCCTATCTGAGTCATAAACATACAGCTGCTACACACTAATGTAAGAGTATCATGGGGAAAAAACAAATACAATTTAAAGCACAGCAAAGCATTTACTTTCCCATACATGGGATAGAGAAACAGCAAGAAAATATACTCCAATCCCAGGCATTTGCAAATAAATAAGTTCTACTCCATATAACCATAACAGTTTGTCCCTAAGAGATTTACCTCTTTAAAAAAGTCGGGGGCAGGGTGCGTGGGTGGGTCAGTTGGTTGAGCAACTACCTTTGGCTCAGGTCATGATCCTGGAGTTCCAGGATCAAGCCCCGCATTGGGATCCCTGCTTGGCGGGAAGCCTGCTTCTCCCTCTCTCACTCCCCCTGCTTGCGTTCCCTCTCTAGCTGCGTTTCTCTGTCAAATAAATAAGCAAAATCTTAAAAACAAAACAAAATGAAACTCATCATTTAAATCTGATTAGCCAGCATCTGACTTCTTGAATTCATAGTTTCAGTTTTCAAAGAAGACACCTAAAACTCCAGTTTAGCTTAAAGTGACAAACAGAAAAAAAAAAAATGCATTTCAATGGGGAAATGCAAAAATCAATAATTTATTCAAACATTTACTGAGCACCTATTAGCTCTCTGATGGGAGCTGATGTGGCCTCAAGTCCAGTGACAGTGGAAATGAGGTATAAATACCAAACATATGAGCATTTTTTTCCCTTTTCAATAAATTTATCAAATATATTGACCATATAGGCTACATATTCTGGAAGTTTTCCAACAAATGTGCAGTGAGCACATCTATTATGCACATGGCACTATACTAAATGCTAAGAGGTTATAAAGATGAATAATAGGTTATATTTATTGTTTCCTATGTATCCCACACACTGTACACTACCTTACTAATCAACCCACCAACTTTATGAGTTGAATATATACCTGTTTTAGAAAAACTATAAGGTCTAGGAAGTTTAAGAGACAAAAACTAGCAAGTAGCCAAACAGGGATCCAATCTCAGCTACATTAAACTCTAGAATCCACGATCTTAACTACCATGCTAACCTGGCTCCCTCAAGTAGCTTCAAGTGTACAGGGCAGAAAGATATACTTAGAAATAATATTAATACACTTAACCAGCTCTACCTCATTAGTGCCCAAAGTGTACCTGACAAAAATAGCAAATTAAGTACTCACGGGTAAAGAGTAAACACATTTTATACTACAGAATTACTCCCCAAAGAATACATTTCATTTTTCTTTTTTTAAAGATTTTATTTATTTACTTAGAGACAGAAAGAGAGCACCAGCAGGGGGAGCGGGAGAAGGGAAGCAGGTTCTCCACGGAGCAGGAAGCCCAATATGGGCCTTGATCCCAGGACCCTGAGACTATGACCTGAACCAAAGCAGACACTTAACCAACTAAGCCAACCAGGCATCCCAGAACAAATTTAGTTTTAAATAAATAAATGGCTTGTAGTTGTAGTTGTATATGATCTGGGAAATGATAGTCTTACAAGAAAAATAAAATAAAAGATGATAAGAGCAACTAATTTTCAGCTTCCTTCTACTCAAAAACTGTTGCATAATAGCTTCAATTTCTTCAGTGGTAAGAATTCTAACTCTGTCCAACTCGTCTCTTCCTAACATGGGGACAAAATCAGATGACTTATAATAATAGCACAAAACTAAATACACGTTAAGTATTTACCAGAAACTGTTTTTTATGAATTCTAAATACTTATGTAGAAAAGGCTTCCTTCTGCCAAATAAAACTTCTTTCTGCACACTGGCTGCACAAAGCTTCCCAAGACAGATGGGCAGCCTGCAAGGTCTTCAGATCCTTTGTTTAAAAGGTGGCAAATGGGTCCTATTGACCATTAAAAAGTCAGCCAGGTTTCTGGGAAGCACTGACCCCAATAAAGACATTATGTTTCTTCATCTTGCAAAGCCAGGGCAGACAAAAGAGCCAAAGCTAAAAGAAGAGAAACGAAAGTCAGATTAAACTTAAAACATTAAAATCCATATCATACATATTTGACATAAACAGCCCCTATTTTTCAACATTGCTGTCCCAATGTTAACCTACAAAAATAAAAAGACTGACCCCATTCTGTTTTTAAAATCTTAATCTATCAGTTAATTAGGTAAAATATCAGCAGTTGGTATGAACACAAACTGCCAACTTCCTTTAAAGAAAAAAAAAAGAGGGCTCTCTTCTCATGTAAAGCAGGGAGCTAATGGCAGAAAATCATATTTGAACATCGAAGATATTCCTAAATAGTGGCAAAGTTTCTTTTTTAAAAAATAAGTGGAAATAACCAGGTGAATATCAAGTTACTATTGAGTAAAAAAGCAGTCTCATGAGCTCTGAGAGGAATCTATAAAAACGACTTTCAGAATTTTTTTGAATGCTAAATAATAATTATCAATGATCTAAAATAAAATAAGTTATTTTAAAATATAAAAGGATTATTTATGATCTCCCGTGATCTGCAGCCCAAATGATTTCAAGAAATCTCCAGGATATTAATAAGAAACATGCAAACATCTTTCACATTAAAAAAATTAAGTTTACTAATCACATGCTCTCTAAATCAAAATAAAATTTCTTTAATAAAAATGAAGGGTACTGCTTAATAATCAGAAGAGATTCATAATCCAGAGATGTTTAAAGTATCAAAGATACTTCAAAGCATAATGAACTGTAGTGATTACTTTAGCCAGTATGTTCTCAAATCCTACATTATTTCATTTGCCCCACAGCTTATTTTGTAAGAGATCTGAGTATATATAAACTTTTCTTTGAGTGTCTATCCTTTATTGATTAAAACCACAGCAATAAAGAAACAAAACAAGGGCAACTCACTGCAACTTCAGACTGACTATCAGAAGATGAGAATGTGTGAGGATCTAATGGAAACAAGGCAGGAGCTGTTAGGAGTCCATGAATATTTCAGAAGAATAATAAAAAAGTGTGCCAGATGGGTTTGCTTGCAGCTGGCTAACCACTAAATTTCTGACCAAAGCCAAATGCTTCTTTACATAATGTATCAAGCACTTTTCAGTTCCCCTCCACTACAACCCTTTTCATTCCTTTTTTCCTTTTCTGTTTTTAAAAAGCAATACCACCATCACTTCCCTTTCAAATTAGAACTATTACATAAAATTTTAAAAAGAAAAGAACACCTGTATGCCGGCTGAGTCTGAAGCACAAATGCAGGTGTAACCACAGAAGCTAAACGCAAAAACGGACTAAGAAGTGCTACAAAAGCTAACCACTCTTTTTTTTTTTTAAGTAGTTTAAAATAAATACTAATTGCCAAGGGTTAGCAACAGCACATATACAAATCAACTCTGCATAGCCATCAGAGGGGAAGGGTCATCCTTCCCGGAGTACACTGTCCCTGCCCATCTCTCCAGACTCAACTTTCAACATTCTTCTGGATATTCCAGATACAGAAGCAGATGAGTTCACTTGTATTCTCAAGTTCTTTTAACAATAAAAATAATAACATTTGAGTACCTTTAATGTGCCTGGCACTGTTCTAAGCATTTGACTAGCATATCCAAAGAGAAGTCAAGAGTACTATTATTATTAGGTAAAGAGAATTTAGGTAACTTGCCCAAAGCAGTCCAGCTTCCAAGTCCATGCTCAAACTCTGTAACACTGCCTCTGAAACAGATCTGTACTATTTCTTTCAAATACTGATTGCTTTAAAATCCTGCACACTACCACACCTTTGGTATACTCTATTTAAAATCATTCCTTAAGTCTACAAGTCCTAAATCAGAGGTTTAAAAGTTTTAACACCACTCAAGTCAGTGTGGTAGCTAGCCTCCAAGATGGCTCTCAATGACCCTCTCTCCAGTACTCAAACCCTTAGGAAATTCCCTCTCACAGTGTACCAGGCACAATTCATCTGTATGACCAAAAGCATAGGGCAAAAATGATGCTATGTCACTTCTAAGAGTAGGCTGTAAAAATTTTTGACTTCTATCATGGGTCTCTCTCTCCATCCATATCTCTCTCTCTCACTCACTTGTTCTGAGGGAAACCAGCAGCCACATCATTAGGACACACAGGCAACCTACAGAGGCCCACGTGGTGAGGAACAGACAGGCCTCTAACAATCACATAAGTGAGTTTAGAAGTGGATTCTTCAAGCACAGTTGGGTCAGGCCTTGAGATGACTACAGCTCCTGCCAACAGCTTGACTGCAACCTTTTAAGAGAAACTGAGCCAGACGCACCCAGCTAAGCTGCTCCTGGATTCCTGATCCTCACAAAGCATGGAAGATAATAAACATTTGTTTTGAGCACTGTATTTTAAGATAATCTTGTCCCTCAGCAATAGTTAACTAATATAATGACAAGCTTATTTATAACAATGGTGTTAAATGAAAGAGCTTAAAAAAAAAAAAAATTTTTATTTATTTATTTATTTGACAAAGAGAAGCAGAGCTAGAGAGGGATCACAAGCAGAGGGAGTGAGAAAGAGAGAAGCAGGCTTCCCGAGCAGGGAACCTGGGACTCTGGGATCATGACCTGAGCCAAAGGCACACGCTTAACGACTGAGCCACCCACGTGCCACAGAAGAAAGAGCCCTTTTTAAGATTCCTAAATTTCTGAGCTAGAATAACTTTTAATAGTTACTTCCTCAACACCTCTCCCAATATTACTTTAAAAATGTTAAAAGCACACATGAAATTTACTTCTTGATTTAATTACTGCATTTGGTTAATAAGACCTTAGTATTTCATAGTATTTATTCAATACATGATTTGTAACTGAGATCTGACGATTAAATAGAAAATCAAAATTCATTTTATTAAAGTGGACGTAAGAGTCCTTTAGAGACACATTCTAAAATACTATGGATGAAATGACATAAAATCTGGAATTTGTTTCAAAATAATGCTGTAGCAACTCATAGGACGGTGAAGGAGGGTAGGAGGGTAAAGATGAAATAACATTGGTTATCAGGTGATAATTAGTTGACAGGCACTATCTTTTAGGGAGGTGGGCTCTTCGACACAAGACAATGACTAAGTTCCTCTATAACAGGGAGCCTGGATTTGGATTCAGAAGACACAAGACAATGACTAAGTTCCTCTATAACAGGGAGCCTGGATTTGGATTCAGAAGAACTGTCCCTCTGGTTCTAATTCTGCCTCTAGCAATGTAAACTCAGGCAATTCACTTAACATCTCTGAACATGAATGCCAGCAGCAAACTAGGGGCTGTATCTGACCCAATTTAAACAATAAAAAATAGAATTTGAGCAATATCTTTATCATTGCTACCAAATAAAGTGAAGTAAAAAGGCAATAACATGGGTAAAAGAAATATATCAAAGTCCAAAGGTAAGAGTATAATCTAAGATTAATTAAAAAACATGTCATGGAACACCAAGAATACCTCTAGAAGCATACATAAGAAAGTGGTAACTATGATTGTGTCTGGGGAAAGGAACTGAAAGGCTAGAGCAAAGGATGCGATATCTTTGACATAATTTTTTCTATCTTCTGATAATGGTATCAAATGAATGTATTATCTATATTTTTTTAACAGATAAACTTATCCCTCAGGAAAAAAAGGACACAACCCCAGGGGCTGCCTTGGAAGGAGAGTTCCATCAACACCTTAAATCCCATCAATTATGTTAATGAGGATAATAGCTAATGTCTCCCAAGCAGTTACATGTTGCCAGGCTCTAGAGTAAGCACCATATATGCATTATCAGCAACTGGTACACATAGTTCAAGAGTAGTACCGGGTGACCTGAACATTTTAGGTGGGAATGCCTAGAACCCCCTGTCTGCACCTGCAGACATTCAAACTGGTTAGACAGTTTTTTGCTGTACAAAGTCCAAAATGTCAAAGGGCATATGGTTCAGTGCCTCATAGCTGAAGAATACAGATGAATTCTAAATGCACTACTAAAGTCTGTCACAAAAACAACTGCATTTTAGCTACAAATTGAATTATTACAGAAAATAGGTAAATTATTTACTAATTTATGCCCAGCAAACTATCCTAATTCAAAAATAAGTCTCACCTTGTATCTGGCTAGTACTGTATTTCTTTAATTACAGAATTTTTATACTTTATGTTTAAAAACACAGATCCAAATTAACACACACCAATTCTCCACTCCTCAATTGAAGGAAGGAAGGAAAGGATAGAAGGAAGGAGGGAGAGAGGGAGGTGGGAGGAAAAGAATTCATGAGTTATGTCTACAAATAGAGGTAAGTGTGACATTATGGAAAGAAGACAGAACTCTGGGTCTGAAGCCCCGAATTCAAGTTCTAGCTCCACCACTTATTTGTATACACAGCCTTTAACATAAACACTTCTATCATAATAAGATTTGAAAAAAGTAGTTTTAATCCTCCCTGCTGTAAAGGAAAATAAAATTATACCAGCACTATCACTACCACAAACTCAAAATTGACCCAAACATTCTCTAAAACTTATTTCTTCCTGTGTTCCGTTCTTATATGAATGACACTACCATAACCCTTGCCTGGGCCCCAAATCTCATTCCTATGTGTCACATACAATAAAGCTGACAAATCAGTTCATCTAACGTCTGTCCTATCTCTCATATCCATCCCTCTCTTCTTTACTCCCACTGCCACCATCCTAATTCAGGCCCTTCCCCTCTAGTTTGTTTTATAGAAGAGTTTTCTACATTTGACAAAATTCCACTTCTGTTCATGATAGAAACTAAACAAAGTACATTTAGAGGGACCATCCCTCAACATAATAAAGCTTACCATAAATGGAGAACTCACAGCCAATACCACACTTTAATGGTGAAAAACAAAAGAGCTTTTCCTCTAGGATCAGGAATAAGACAAGCATGCTGAGTCTCACCACTTTTATTTAGCACAATATTGAAAGTCCTAGCCACAGCAATTGGACAAGAAAAAGAAATAAAAAGCATCCAAATCAGTAAGGAAGAAGTTAAACTGTCATTATTTGTAGGAGACACGATATTATACATAGAAAACCCTACAGAGGCCAATAAAAAACTATTAGACTAAATGAATTCAGTAAAGTTGCAGAATAATGATTTCCTAATTAGGTTTGCCACTTTTAGTTCCTTCCCAGTTTAATTCTGTTCTACACCCCTCGTCCAGAGTAATATTCCTAAGGCACAGCTCTGAACATGACATTCTCTTCTTTTCTGCCTCTCAAAGGGCCTTCTTCATAGTGTGGCCTTCAATTAGGTTGCTTCCCAACAGCCACTTCCTTTCCCCTTCCATTGTGAAGCAGCCTTAGTTTTCATCCCAAACTGCCTCTAGTCAGTTTGTTTGTTTGTTTATGTATTAAAGATTTTATTTCAGGGCACCTGGGTGGCTCAGCTAGTTAAGCATCTGCCTTTGGCTTGGATCATGATCCCAGGGTCCTGGGATTGAGCCCCATGTCAGGCTTCCTGCTCTTTGGGGAGCCTGCTTCTCCCTTTCCTACTCCCCCTGCTTATGTGCTATCAAATAAATAAATATTTCTTTTTAAAAAAAGATTTTATGTATTCATTTATTTTAGAAAGAGAGAACACACGCAGGGGGAGGAGCGGAGGGAGAGGGACAAGCAGACTCTGCACTGGGCATGGAGCCTCACGTAGGGCTCAATCACACAACCCCAAGATCAGGAACAGAACCGAAAACCAAGGGTCAGACATTTAACCAACGGAGCCACCCAGGGCTCTGCTCTCTAGTTTAATCCAATCTTCTTTGCCAGACTGATATATTAAAAATGGGTCTTTTGGAAGTGTCACCTAAGGTGGTCTGATCACACCAAGGACCCAGATTTGTGTTTCATGATATGAATGGGGAGTGGAGGAGGAAAGTTAAATCTCCTCTAGGGAAGATGTGATATGCAAATGTGAAGCCTAAACTACAGCCACAGCCACGATTTTATTAACTTGAAGAAAGTCACACTGAAAAGGATGTCAACACTGAGGACTAACAGAGCATAAAGAACTGCAATGAAATGCAGTTAGAGCTCTGCTCCAATTATACCTGAACATCCTAGCCCTACAAAAACTTATGTGAACCAGTCCAATTCCTTTATTTCTTAGGTCCTTTCTAACGTATAATCACAAGCATTGTGACAGAAAAATCATCCAAAAGCTAGATTCAATCTCCCTTCCTAATTCATCTCCCACTCCATGAATTACTTAAAGCAAGCTAGTCTATATATCTTTTAAGTGTGTAATATATACATCTGGTTCTAGAAACAAATGTGAGCATAGATGTGGGAAAAAACAAGCCCCTTCTTCCCCACAGTTTGGCCCTCTACTTTCTTTAATGCATTATATGCTCCAAAAATTTTTAAAGAATCAATGCCAGTCACAGTACTTAGAGCAACTAAAATTCACCTTAATTCAGCCCAGCCTAAAAAATAATAGAAGCAAAAATGCAAATAATATCTCTCCAGACAAAAACTAACTAGGGTTCTCTCTCTTTCCGCCTTTTTTGTGCTTTAAGTATTTTTTTTTTCTTTTTCGGATGGTTTGTTTCATTTACTCAAAAAATTTTTAGAAAGCATTGTCATTACTAACAAAAGTCCTATTCAAGCCAGTAAACTGATAGATTTAAAGAAAATGCGAAAAGTACATCTGCCTTTGTGTAAGTTTTTCCAGTTACTATGACAAATACCCCTTTTCTTTGCTTTCTTAAGGTCCTCATTTGGTTTAAACATAAGAAACTCATCATGATAAGTATGTTTTAGGAGAAAAGTCATTTACAGAAGGGATCTAAAAGCACCAACAATCAAAAAGACTGCAAGACAATAAAAGACTGTACTTGTTCTTATTACCCCACTACATGAAGAGAAAAAACTGCAGACCCTCTCTGTGTTCTTTGCAGTTAGTGCCAGCACTGACCATGAAATGTTTACATAGCCCCTACAATGGGAGATAGGAAAGGAACTGTGAGGGACAAGTGTCAAATCTACTGCTACTTTTAGATTCAGCCTTCTTAAAATATTATCCTCTTCCAGCAACCTGAGAGAGATAATCAGATTTTCCATCAAAGGTATCTTATACCATCTACATAAATTTCCACTCTGCTATGTGACTACAAATAAATCATACTCCCACTAAGCCAGACAGAGATCAAGAGTTTATCTTGTTTGTCACTGAACTGCCTCTTTTGCTTACTAACTTCTTTCCTCTGTCTTCTCATCTCATTTGTCACCAGTGCTTTCCTATAATGGGAAAAGAAAATTTTGTGGTAAAAATTATTTTAGCACTACACTCCTCAATTCAAAGCTATTCTTTCTTTTCCCATTTCACCTTAATTATTGGTAGTATAAAGGACACTGGTTTAAAAAAAAAGTTGTTGCAAGTATTAAGAATTTAACTTTTATCCCTCAAATGAAACATCTGAGGTGGACAACTCCATTTCTTTGATTTATTCAGTCTTTCAATCAATAATTATTTATAGAGCTCTTTAAAGATGTCATATACTAAATTAGTGGCAATGACTTCAACATAAAAACTGCTACTGTGTTTCTCAGATAACTGCTCAGCTCATTTAACCAGACAATTTCAGTAAAATGGTTACTCTGACTTCTAATTAGTGACTGGAAATCAGAACTTCTATTTTTATTTTAAATTCTACCCCTCTGGGATAACAGGTGATCACTGTTTTCTTTAATGCAATTCTCCAGTTTTCAAAATGAGCATACATTACTTTTATAATTTAAAAGCCACAATTTTTTTAAAAAGCATTTACTGACTTTTATTATTTCAAACCAATTATTTTATTTATCTCACTCCTGGTGGAATATTTCAGTGTATAAAACAGACATACCTCAGAAAGTCCTACTAAAATGGGGGGAAAAAAACCCCACAAACAACCTCTTATGTGCACTACTAACAAGTAGCAAAACCAAATGGGGTCATCTTTTGTTTGTCCCTGATCCTCTTCCTATTCTATTTTAAGCATTTAATAACGTATCTAAAAAGCATTTAAAACAAGCAGCTTAATGCACTGATTTTCTCTGAAAATATTCAATTTGTTGCTCTTGCATGACACCCTCTAAATCTAAATTTTAAATTTTCATACCGAATAGACAACAATGGGTAGTAAACAGTTGGGTCTCCCTAGGGTTTCCATATCCTGGAAGGCTCTTATTCTTAAGTCTCTCCCTAAATAAGCAACATTACAAAGTTTGACTCCAAAGAAAAAACGTAGTCATACAAATACCCACAAAACTTTAAAGTTCCCATTAGAAAATACACAGATACTCTGGAAAGTGTTAAGAAAAAAATGACTTTTTAAAGAAAAAATATTTACAAAATGTATGTCCACATTTAGCCCAAATGTTGTCGTCAATTCTAAGAATATCTTTTAAGGAAGCATAAAGTTTTATGCTACTGTGTAAGGAAACCTTGGGTACACTGGGGAAAAGCTCAAAGGCCCACCTCATCACAAAGAAGTAGGGTCAAAAGGCAGAGGTCAGGGAACAGGGGAACAAGGAATAACACAGTTCCCACACTTGAGAGGAGACTAGATCTCATTTCAGATGACATTCAAAAACTACTAGGTTGTATTTACTAAAGTAATAAAACCATTTACACTCTACCTTAAGTCCCAAAGCAAATCTGAATTTTATAAAAGAATTTCTAATTTTTTAAAAAAAGGAATTTTAAGAAGTTACTTCTCTTACATTAAAAAAAAAAAATCTCTCTCACACATACACCAATGCTTCAGCTGTCCCTTCAAGACTTTCAGATAGATAAAAGCTGTCATCTGATCTATTCAATAGAGTTCAGTGGGGCAGAGAAATAAATACTAAATGTGCATACATGTCAACAGACATTTCACATCAAGGCCTCTGCCCCCTAATGATTCAACAAAGTAGGTCTACTTCTTGGCCACAGTGAGAAAAAGCTAAATTTTTTACTCCTGCTTAGAGGAGATTTCATTCCAGGGAAGAGTGAAGTGATTTTGTTAAACCTCTGTAGATGGAACACTGCAGGAGACGTCACAAGGACTCCTCCAGCAGGGAATTAAACCTGTGGGAGCTCCAGGGTCGAGGACACTCCTCTGGATATCCCTGGATATCACACTCTAACCATAAAAAATAGGTGTTCCAAGTAGAAAAGAGGATCAAAGAAAGATTAGTAAGATCAGGAAAAGAGGATTTTTGGAACAAGAGGTGTGACTTTCTACTGCCTTACATCCTCCATACACCGGTATTTTACACTCTCCCCACTGGCCCCTTCCACCAGGGACAAGAGACGTTACAAGTGGTTCTTAGCAAACAAGGCCGGTCCATCCTTCACTGTGAGGAGTACACAAAATTTTACATTTACGCACACACAGCTTTCACGTATTTATTTAAAATGGTAGCTAGCTAGCTAGGGCTGCCAATGGAAAAATAAGCACTGCCAGACAGGAGTGAGAACAACTAAACAAAATAACCCATTTTGGTATCATCACCTCAGTGGTACAATGCTTGTGTTTTAATAAACTGTGAAATCACAGTCATTGTTCTCACGAACAATGGCACAAAGCAAATGAAGTCAAGCTGGAAAGCTCATTTCCCTGGAGCTGAGCCAGAATATTTTGAAATCCAGACAAAAGTTTATTTATTAAGAAAAAGAATACACTTGAGACAAGAGATAGGAAACACTTTTTTAAACAATCTGTTATCTTGTTACCCCAGCCATTTAAATTTCCTTAAAGATTAGGGTTAACGCTGAAGTAAGAGAAATAACCTAGAAAATAAAACGAAACACTGTGGTCCTGGAAGTGAATCATCCATAATCTCTAAACCTATTATCAGCTCTAAATTTCTGCTGCTCAAATTATTCCTACCCAAGTCTGTAGCTGATTCTCACTGAATTCCATCTGATATGCTGATGCCAATTCTTATAATCTGGGAATCATAAAAGAGACTGAGATAGTCACTCCCTTCACAACAATTCCTGTCACATCTATATAGAGGGAAACAATTCTTTCTTGCTCTTTTAGTCCCAATCTGTAGCAAAAAGAAGAAAAAAATAATACAAATTTATTACATAGGAAGAATACTGATCTAGCAAACTGTCCCTGTTTTCTCAAAGAACTATGAGAAAAGAAAAAGAAACTGAAGGTATACTAGAAACACAAAGTATTAGACCTGAAAAGTCATGGAAAATAAATTCTGCCCAGTTTCGGCTGGAGATGAAGGTAACTGGAGGAGTTAGTTACACATTAAAAACTCTTCACTATCTAGGCCACTGGAAATTTTTATAAAAAGAGTATTCTTCTTGGGGCGTCTGGGTGGCTCAGTCATTAAGCATCTGCCTTCAGCTCAGGTCATGATCCCGGAGTCCCGGGTTCAAGCCCACATAGGGCTCCCTGCTCGCGGGAAGCCTGCCTCTCCCTCTCTCACTCCCCTTGCTTGTGTTCCCTCTCTAGCTGTGTTTCGCTCTATCAAATAAATAAATAAAATCTTAAAAAAAAAAAAAAAGAGTATTCTTCTTTATAGAAAAGAGACAACTAAAAGAGCAATAGGAAGTGGCTTCATGAGGACCAAGGTGAAAGTGAGGATGATCTTTGAAGACAGGACTGGGGTAAAAAAAATGTACAAAAAGCTTGGTCTGAGCAGATTTGTGCAAAACCGCACAGAAGAATTAAGACTGTCAAAAACTGGGCACCTGGGTGACTCAGTTGGTTAAGCCCAGCACTGGCATCAGGGCTCCCTGCTCAGTGGGAAGCCGTCATCTCTCTCTCCCTCTGCCTCTCCTCTCTGCGCGCATGTGCACACATACACACTTTCTCTTTCCCCCCCCCTCTGTTAAATAAATAAAATCTCAAAAAAAAGACTATTAAAAACTTAACTTATGTATCACTTCTACACTGTCCCTCAAACTACAGAGTAAGTCCCTGTGTTAAATAAATGACTATACGAACATGCTATGCTAGAAAAGAGGACAAGAGGAAAAGGGCAAGGAAACATGGTCTTCAAAGCAGAAACCTGGATTCTCCAGGCTTGGGCAGGAGAAAATTATGTAAAACAGGTGGATTTACATTGCAAGGTCTTTGGGATCTAGAAAATAGACTACTTAAAAATATCTTTAAACTGGGTTTCACAGTTTAGAACCTATATCTAAGCATTCAACATGCCAGTCCTCGCAGCAGGGTTGAACCTAAAAGATTCTACAACTCTAAAATTGTCGTTTCACCTATTTTTATTGCACTCCATACTTTAAAGCTCTTTCCAAGACACTGCCATACTTTATCATTGAGAAAAGTATCTAGAAAAGTATCTTGTTGTATAGATCAGCATAAGTGTTGAAAAACATAGTCCCATGTGTGTCCTCAGATTATAAACAAATTAAAAAAAAAAAAAAACTACAGGGAAGAAAAGCAAATGGACTACTTTTGCAGTGGTATTGCTAAGAGACTACGAATATACGAAAACTATTCACAGCTCTTCTACAACAGTCAATTCGCGGTAGCATTAACTAGATAAATTTCCCATTATGTATCAGCTATCCACAATTACTGGAGTGGTGCACATAATGCCACCTCTTTCTCTTCCACCCAAGAAAAGCACATGAGAATGGAACTGAGTGAGAACAGCATCATTAGAGTGAAGACCGTGACTCCATTCAACTTATTTTAAAACTTGGATCATTTACAACTTCAGTATTTCAACTATTGTTAATAATTACTGTGACTCAGCAGAAGTGGCAGGCCCACTAATGTGTCACCACCCACAAGTTGAGGACAGCTGGTCTAGAGGATCTGGAGTGGCAGCAGGAGCATTGGAAGAGGACTATGCTGGAGCCAGAGAGCTTGGGACGTAATCCCAGCTTTTAGTAAATTGAGTTTGGGGAATACCTCACACAAAAATGAGGAAAATAACACCTTTAAGTTACCGTGAAGGCTAAAAGTAATGCTTATAAATCACCAACCACAATTCATGACTCCATAAATGTTAGCTATTTTCATGCCTTCATTGTATAAAGGTGACTTCCTAGAGCCACTTCTGACTAAATAGTGCAAGTACTTATCTTTGAAAGTCACTTAAAGAAAGCATTAATTAAAAAATAGCTTTGTACCTGTGATATATGTTTATAAAAGAAAAATTAAAGGTATTAATTCAAAGAGTTCATGTTAGTTAAAACTGTTATAATATTCAATTTAGAATAAAATTAATACAAGTCACAGATTCCTGGAAAAAGGGTAGGGAAGTCTGAGAAAGCAACTTATCGTCATGATGTGCTATCTGGGCAGCATGTAAGATACTCCATTTTTTTTTTCCTAGAATTTTCACTTTGTAGCTCCTTATACTTGCTTTGTTTGAAAAATAATGTGAAAAAGATAGTTTCGTATTAAAAATTTTTGGAATCTCCAACTAAAAGTCATTAGATGGTGCCATTTTATTTTATTATTTTTTGAGAGAAAGAACAGGAGCAGGAGGCAGAAGGAAGGGGATAGAGGGACAGAGAGAGACAGAATCTTAAGCAGACTCCATACCCAGCCTGACATGGAGTTCAATCTCACAACCCTGAGATCATGACCTGAGCAGAAATCAAGAGTCGGACACTTAACCAACTGAGTCACCCAGGCAACCCTACATGGTGCCATTTTAACAAGTCAAGCCTTAGGCAGAACAGAATATTACACAAGGTACCATAAAGACAAAATATGCATGGGAAAAAATATAGAGGAACTGTCCTGGCTGACCAAGTCCAAAACTGATGTGGGATGCCCATGAAGAAGGAAACTATGAATGGGGTTTCCTAAGATATTCCTCTAAAGTCACAACTGAGGGGCACCTGGGTGGCTCAGTTGGTTAAGCGACTGCCTTTGGCTCAGGTCATGATTCCAGAGTTCCGGGATCGAGCCCTGCATTGGGCTCTCTGCTTGGCGAGAAGCCTGCTTCTCCCTCTCTCACTGCCCCTGCTTGTGTTCCCTCTCTAGCTGTGTTTCTCTCTGTCAAATAAATAAATAAAATCTTTAAAAATAAAATAAAATCACACCTGAAGCTACAAGTAATCTTTAGTATAACATTTCCTGAAATTTTATAACAAGATCCATCATTTATGCACTATCACCTGGCATATATTTACTTTATAAATAAATGTTATATGCTTAAAAAACAAAAACAAACAAAAAAACCCTTACTGTTACCTGCATACTTGCTTGCATAAGTTTTTTTTTTTTAAAGGATTAATTTGCCATAGTCTCTCTCTTTTTTTTTTTAAGATTTTATTTATTTGACAGGGAGATAGAGAGAGGACAAGTAGGCAGAGCAGCAGGCAGAGGGAGAAGCAGGCTCTCCATGAGCAGGGAGCCTGATGCGGGGCTTGAACCCAGGCCCCTGGGATCATGACCTGAGCCAAAGGCAGATGATTAACTGATTGAGCCACCCAGGCGCCCCAAGCCACAGTTTCTTTCAAGGGAGAATAAGCTAATAACAAATTATAGTAGCTCATTAGAAAATTGATATACACTTTTTAAAAAAATTAATCATTCATCTACTCTCCTGCTTTTTCATCAATCTCCAGTTTCTCATTTTTTTAAAAACTCTAATCTTATTTTTTTTTAAGATTTTATTTATTTATTTGACAGAGAGAAACACAGCCAGAGAGGGAACACAAGCAGGGGGAGTGAGAGAGGGAGAAGCAGGCTTCCTGCCAAGCAGGCAGCTGGATGTGGGACTCGATCCCGGGTCTCGGGGATCATGACCTGAGCCGAAGGCAGTCGCTTAACCAACTGAGCCACCCAGGCGCCCCTCTAATCTTTTTTTTTAAAATATTTTATTTATTTATTTGACACAGAGAAACACAGAGCGGGAACACAGCAGGGGGGGGAGGGAGGCAGGGAGAAGCAGGCTTCCTGCTGAACAGGAAGCCCTATGCGGGGCTCCATCCTGGGACACCAGGATCATGACCTGAGCCAAAGGCAGATGCTTAACGACTGAGCCACCCAGGCGCTCCTCTATATCATTAAAATTAGTATCACCTATTTCTTTTTACCTTTTTGAATGTGGCTACTGGAAAATGTAAAACTACATACGTGTCTATTATATGTATAATGGACAATGCTGATCTAGAAAGAGGATTCCAGGGTGAGAAGATGAACACGCCATGAGACAAGAAGCAGCTTCTTGTTTTTAAGGACCTTCAAGAAAATCAACATAGCAGGAAAGAGTGATCCAATCACAAAAGGCTGGAAAAGTAGGCAAAGACCAGATTATGAAGAGCTCTGCAAATCAGGGAGCTATAAACTAAATATGTGTCCCTCCCAAATTTGTCCCTTCAACAAATTCATTATGTTGAAATTTAATCTCCAATGTGATGGTATTGGAAGTGGGGCCCTTGCAAAGTGTAGAGCCCTCATGAATGGGATTCATACTATTATAAAAGAGATCATCCCAGAGAGCTCCCTCACCCCTTCCACACAAGAGGGCCATCTATGAACCAAGAAGTGGGCCCTCTCTAGACATGGGATCTGCTAGCACCTTGTACTTGACTCTCAGCCTCTAAAACTATGAAAAATAAATTTCTGTTATTTATAAGCTACCCAGTCTATAGTATTCTATTATAACAGCCTGAATAAACTAAGGGTAAAGAGTTTGAATCTTAATCCAAATACAAAGGAAGCTACTGAAGAATTTTATGTGGAAAAAATTATTCTAAGTTACCACTGCCTATTCCATTTGTGGACAGTTGGTAGTATCATGCATACTGCTAGTACAGACTTCAAGAGATTATCTAATATAGTGATTCCAGACAGGGGTCCCTGGCTCCCTAAGGGCCAATGTACATAATAATTGAGAGTCCATAAATTGATATTAATATTTCAAGAAACTTATTAAAAACAGCACCTTTTCTGTAAAGGGAACTGCAAAGACTAATTGATTTTTTTCCCCTTTCCTTGTGGCTAAAATTATAATTACTCAATTGGTCCTCATGTGGCGTATGTGGTATATATCAGTCTTTGTACTCTATGTCATTTAAGATTAATTTTTTAAAAAGATACATTTTGCTTCTTCACTCAAAAACAGGCTCAGGCTCATGGAAGACAGGAGTGGTATGTTCTGAAATCAGTCACTTCACTTAACCCCTTTCAAAGAAATGAGAACACTGAGCCCACAGATGTCCTAAGTCACAGGCCAGGATTGGATCCTGGCTTCTGATTGTGCATTCCTCTTAAAACGTATAAACTCATCTAAGAACAAGTAATAATTTATGTTAAGAATAGACAGATGATAAAACCCAGTAAAAAGAGCAAAGAGATTTTGAAAAAGATGAAAGATTTATTTATGTACTAAATACCTTATATTTATATGATAAAATCTTATCTTTATATATGTTCATTAATAAAAACAAAAGTAACATCATATATATACTCTTCTAATTTTTTTTAAAGATTATTTATTTATTTATTTGACAGAGAGAGAGAGAGAGATCACAAGTAGGCAGAGAAAGCAGAGGAAGCAGAGCCTCGATCCCAGGACCCTGAGATCATGACCTGCGCAGAAGGCAGAGGAATAAATATTCCTGAACCAGCCAGGCGCCCCTCTTCTAATTTTTTTGATGAATGAATAAAGGAGTTCATTCATGCAAGAGACATTATCAGTGCTGACCATAAAGAGAGACAGTGTAGGTCAGTTCATAAAGTCATAAAGACCAGTAGTCTCCTTCATATCCTTCCTATAAAAATGATAATCTCATTTGATTATAAAGTTATCCATGTGGTCCCTACACTGGTAGGTTTTATAATTCGTACGATATAGTGCATATTATTAAGGAGGTGGCAACTGTAGTGGTTATGGACATGAATCAATCACACCAGATAGACTTTTTAGTCCAGGGTTCAGACTTCTGTTTATTTGTTAATACAGGACACACCAGCATAGGGAGCTCAGAATACGAGAAGATGACACTTATGTCCATCCCTCCTCCCATATAATCACTTACTGTATGAACCTGGGTGAAGTACTTAAACTCCCTAGTCTCCGTTTCCTCACCTGCAAAAGAGAGGAGATAATGCCACCTCCTACGGTGGTTGTCAGAAGTAAGTGAAGCAGTAATTATGAAGCATTTACCACAGTGCTTGCCACACTGAAAGCAGGGAATAAATATTAGTTATCATTGCTACTTCGGTTGTAGATTCTTACAGAATAGTGACTGTCACATATATACAGCCTGGCAAACTACAAACAACTAACACTGAAGAATTAATCCAAAGTGTACTGGCTAGTTATGGCTTTCCTAAGAACAAAATTTAGGTTGTTATCAATCAGAAATGTTAAGGGTTTGGATATAATGGCACTTGTTTTCTAAAACATACAGGAAAACTGTCTCTACACTCCAATGAATTTTAGAAGTAGAAAGTGTCTTCTTCTCTATGAAGTCCCAGGAAAATTATGACTAATAATGCACTGTATTCTAGACACTTCTATTACTCCAAGCCTACCTGTGATCAGCAGTGGAATTAGTACAAGCAAAATGATATACTCAGGAATTTCAGAAAAATCTGTCTTAACACCTCAGCAGATGTTACTTGTACTCCTCCAGCCTCTTTTGCCTCTCTCAATCCCCTTTTTCTTTCCCTTTCTCTTACTATTTTCTCCTTCTCCAAAGACACTTCATGTCTTCCTCTCGTCCCTTTTCCCTTCCCATCATCACCATCTCATATTCTGAGCTCCCAATGCTCGTATGTCCTGCATTAACCAATGGAACAGAAGCCTGAGCCCTGGGGTTATTACTGAGAGTTTGTTTGTTTGTTTGTTTGTTTGTTTGTTTTAATTACTGAGAGTTTAGCTTCACTCACTACTGGGCCAATTTCACCATAAAGAGTTTTATTCCCAGTGGATTTTTAAAATCAAGTTAGCACTGTATCATAGTAACTAGACCTTGAGTCTTCTTTGGCCTCATCAGAATGGAGGTTGATCCTTGTATCTCTCCATCCCCAGCCTTCCAGGTACCATACCAAACATTTTAAACTCCCAAACATAATCCATTTGTGGGCCAAGGTCGGTGTGAAATGTGTAAAGGAAAACCTCACTAAGTTGGAGGCCAAAGGCCAGGAGGGGGAGCTCTCATACCCCACCAACGTCTTCACTGGCAGAACCAACAGAAAGAGACCTTGCAAATCCAATACTATCTCAGCTGGAGAAAGATTTTCTCCTTGCTTGGCAAAAGCCCAGCCAATAAGAGACTGTCACAACTCAGTGAGACCGAAAATACATTTTTAATTCCCAGCTTACTCCAATGGACTTTTTGTTTATAAGAGCCCTTCGTGACTCTCCTCTTTCCTCTTTAAGAGAGAGAAGGTACTCTACTTTCTTCTCCAGACTTGCCTATGATTTTGCTGTAGCTTGCATGTCCTGAATCGCAATTCTCTGCTACTCTTGAATAAACCCACTTTTCCTGGTAAAAAAAAAACATGGCAGTTTTATTTTTAAGATTAACAATGACAAGATAACGAACAACTAAAATACCATCAATGGTGGGGCGCCTGGGTAGCTCAGTTGGTTAAGTGACTGCCTTCGGCTCAGGTCATGATTCTGGAGACCCAGCATCGAGCCCCACATCAGGCTCCCTGCTCAGCAGGAAGCCTGCTTCTCCCTCTCTACGTCCCTTTGCTTGTGTTCCCTCTCTAGCTGTGTTTCTCTCTGTCAAATAAATAAAATCTTTAAAAAAATAAAAAATAAAAATAAAATAAAATAAAATAAAATACTATCAATGGTGGTCAGATCAGGGCAGCTCTAAACCATGAAGCCTGTATAGCAGACCAGTTTTTAAGTCATACTTCAGCAGTCTTAACTATGACATGTAGTCTGGAATAAAGACAGGCCTGAAGTGCTTGTTAGACTCAAGTCAAGCTTATCTCTTTTCTAAGCTTAAATAAAGTAACTATGGAGCATAGTGTACTGGAACAATGAGGCTCTAGTCTGTCTGCTGCTAATCAAATGTGAGAGGATCCTAAATCTCTCAGCCTTGGTTTCTTCATCGTCAGTGATGTCTAAAGTCCTTTTCAGAACTATCATGGCATGATACTATCAGTATCAACCAAATTTTGTACAGTTGACCTTTGAACAACACAGGTTTGAACTATTCAGGTCCACTTACATGCAGATTTTTTTTAAAAAGATTTTATTTATTTATTTGACACAGAGAGAGATCACAAGTAGGCAGAGGCATGGAGAGAGAGAAGCGGAAGCAGGCTCCCTGCTGAGCAGAGCCCGATGTGGGCCTCTATCCCAGGACCCTGAGATCATGACCTTGCTTATGATTTTCTTAATAGCGTTTTCTTTTTGGGGTGCCTGGGTGGCTCAGTCGGTTAAGCCTGACTCTTTGTTTCAGCTCCGGTCATGATTTCACAGTGGTGAGATGTCAGGCTCCCTGCTCAATGCGGAGTCCGCTTGAGATTCTCTTCCTCTGTCTCACACGCATGTGCGCACACCTCTCTCTCTAAAATAAATAGGGCACCTGGGTGGCTCAGTTGTTGAGCATCTGCCTTCAGCTCAGGTCATGATCCCAGAGTCCTGGGATTGAGCCCTGCATCAGGCTTCCTGCTCAGCGGGAAGCCTGCTTCTCCCTCTCCCACTCCCCCTGTTTGTGCTCCCCCTCTCTCTGTCAAACAAATAAATAAAATATTTTAAAAATAATAAAATAAATCTTTAAAGAAAATTTTTTTCTGGGGCACCTGGGTGGCTCAGTCAGTTAAGTGTCAGACTCTTCATTTTGGCTCTGGTCATGATCTTGGGATCCTGGGATCAAGCCCCATGTCAGGCTCCCTGCTTAGTGGGGAGTCTGCCTCCTTTCTGCCCCTCCCTCCCACTTGCCCATGCTCCCTCTAATAAATAAATCTTCAAAAAAAAAAAGTTTCTTTTCTTTAACTTATTTTATTGTAAAAATACAGCATACATGTAATATATACCATGTGTATTATTTGTTCATGTTATCGGTTAAGGCTTTCAGGCAACAACAGGCTAGTAGTTAAGTTCTGGGGGAGTCAAAAGTCATAGGCAGATTTTTAACTGTACTGGAGGGGTGAGTGCTCCTAACCCTCATTTTTGTTCAAGAGTTAACTATATTTGAATTTAGACCATGGTCTTCACTGCCCCAAAGCTCTTCTGGAAACCACACCCAAGAAAACCAAAGCTAAAAATAAATAGAAGCACCAAAGAAGAGATTTCAACAAGAGCCTATGGCAGGGATTACACCCATATTTCAGCACTCCTCAGCAGCACTAAATCCAAACTACCATTGGAATGCTTTAAGACTACTGTGGCCACCACACAATTTCTGGACTCATATGTAAATTTTATATTCATTCATTTATTAAACACTAAGTATAGGATACTATGAAAGAGAAAAGATCATAAGTCCCCTCTTGGGGGCTTGCATATTTATGTTACTTAAATAAAGGTCCTTAATTTCTCTATTGCAGCTGTAACTCAAGCCATGTAAATTCCTACAGCAAGGTTGTAGAGGAAATGAGAAGCATAAAAGAAAATTTCAAAATGATGTGTGCCTTCCTACATGTCAACTAATTCCAACAACTCCTATTTATACCTCCTTTCTTCTTTATGCAATAATCAATTTGAAACTTTTTTCATATATTTAACACTTAAAGACAATATAAATATTTCTCTTAATATCTAAAGGGATATTATTTATGGATAAAGTGCATTTTAAAAATATACAGTGAGTAGGAGAAGCACAAGAGTTAAGATGAACTAAAGAAAGGATAAAAGGAAACATTAGCATATCAAAGTATGTGTGTGTGTGTGCATGTGTGTGCACATTATATATTTACACCAAAGAAGTCTTTTTCACTGGCTGGTAAAACTAGGCTTCACTAGGAGGAGTGTCTAAAAAACAATCTACAGCCCTGGTAACTTTACCATAAGATTTTAGTCTATTTAATTGCTACTTCATCTTATGTCTTGTGTCTTTAATTTTATTTCAATGCCCTACCACCTGTAGAGTGTAAATTCTAGGAACATGCATATGTTAAGGGAAAGTCTATAAAGCAATCAGTAGAACTGATGTTTAACAGAAGTCAACTTAGACTTTTACAGGCGGGTGACAACTTGCTAAGAAACAGTATGATAAAAATAGATCAGTTCCATAAAAGTAAAAGAGAAACTTAACTATATTTAACTTTGAAATTAATGCAGCAAAACAGAAACAACATCCTGCCTAATTTGCCTAACTCACTGGACTTGTTTCCTCTTCTCCAAATGAAGCTCTGTGGAAACAATCAAGAAGATGGTTAATTGGTAATGTGATGCTACATTCTTTTGCTTTCCTCTCACCTTACTGGCCATACTTCTTAACCTCTTCAGTTGTTTCCTCTTCGTCCTCCTCACCTCTGAATGTTGGAGTGTCTCTAGGATTCAACCCTTGAGTCTCTTCTCTTTTCTACCTATATTCACTCCCTAGGTATTGTCATCCAATTTCATGGCTTTTAATTTATGTCTATATAAAAATTTTGACCCCTGAGAGATGCCTTGCCTACATGACATCTCCATTTGAAAGTCTAATGGATATCTCAAACTTAAGATATCCAAAACTGAACTAATCTTTCCCACCTGCTTCTCTCAATCTTATTTCAGTAAACAGAAGGGCTTATAATTGTTTAAGCCAAAAATGTTAGGGTTATCTTTGACCACTGGATATGAATACCATCATTCATCATCCCATGAATATCCAGTTTATCAGCAAGTCCTGCTGGCTCTACCCTCAAAATAATCCAGCTTCCCACCCCTTCACTGCTACTGCCTTGGTCTAAGCTACCAACACCTTCCATCTCACGTACCAAAAAAGAGCCTCCTGGCTGGTCTGCTTCTAACCTTGCCCCTAACACAGTCTAATCGACAAGACAATCCAGAAATCCTTTTAGAGAGTACATCAAGTCTCATCATTGCACTGCTCAAAACCTCGAAGTAGCTTCCCACTTCAGAGTAAACACTCAAAATTATCCATTATCCTACATAATCTTCCCTCCCCTTTCTCTCTGCTCATATCTACTACCTTCCTCCTCCCTCAGCTCCAACTACCCTGGCCTCCTTACTGTTACCTGCACAAACTAGGCAGTCTTTGAACTCATCTCCACATGCGCTGTTTCCTCTGCTTGCAGTGCTGTTCCCCAAGACAATCCACATGGCTTGCTTCCTTACCTCTATCAAGGCTCTATTCTAAGGTCACCTTTTCTGTGAGGCCTTCCCTAGCCATCTCATTTAAAATCTGCAACCCCATCATCCCACCATTCTTCTGGCACTACCCTAGTCTCATTTCCCTGCTCTATTTTCCATCATCGCACTTACTGACATTTAACAAACAACATTATTTTCATTATTTGTTTACACTAAAATGTAAGCATGATGATGGCAGGGATTTTTGACTGCTTTGTTTACAGCTGTCCCCAGTGCCTAGAACATAACCTATACCTTAAGACTTTCAAAACTATTTGCTGAATGAATCACTGATACTGAAGTATCATCAGATAAAAATGTATCACTTCAAAACACCAAATATTATAAGCAGAAATTTCAAACATCCACACTCATGCATAGTATTCCAAAAGGAGAAGCCACTTAGTGTCTAAAAAAGGAATTAGAAATAATTTTTTACTGCTTATTTTTGTTAAAGCCATCTGTACTGTGCCTGAAGAGTCCCAGGCCACACCTACAGGTGTTGTTTTAGCTTCACTAGGCATACAGACTTCAGACAGAAAAAGAAAAAAAATACAGGCTTTATTTCCTTTCATCAGTCACTATTGACCAAAGGCCTCCAAGTGATCCCCTACTACAAATGATTAGGATATTCAGAGAGAGGACTCTAGAAAAATAAAATCTCTCCACAGACATGTTTTCTAACTTCACATCCCTTAACAAAGCAATTCGTACTATGTACAGGAAATCTTAATGGAAGAAACAACATCACTACATAACTACACATACAGAAAAATCTGGTACTCATCCCTCTTTTCTAAAAATCTTTAACTAAAACTAGACTTTTGTTTTTGTTCAAAATGTTTTGCTGTGAGGATCTGTACTCGAAGAACTACAGAACACTCATGAAAGAAATTGAAGAAGACACAAAAAGATGGAAGAGCATTCCATGCTCATGGATCGGAAGAATAAACATTGTCAAAATGTCTATACTGCCCAGAGCAATCTATACTTTCAATGCCATTCCGATCAAAATTCCACCAACATTCTTCAAAACGTTGGAACAAACAATCCTAAAATTTATA